>VZTY01013937.1:104910-125911 GCA_013400935.1 Turnix velox
CCCCGATTGCAACTGGTACTCAAATAAAAACCACCCAAACCCACTGGAAAAAGAGGTGATTTATTTATAGGATAGCACCCAAGACATAATTTCAGAACATTATATTCAGCAGTCCCAGTTCTATCTGATGAAAGGGAAATTGATTGAAGGCAGTGATTTTTCCACAAGATAAACCTTTGGAAAATAAAGGTTGTTTTTTTTTTTTTTTTTCTCAGAGAAAAATAAGTAGTGGCAACGCAAAAGGCAGTGTGGGCATCTTTTCTTGCTTGTTTAATTAAACCCCTCCATTAAATTTCCATTTATTTAATTTTTTTGAAATTTTTTTGATCGTAAAAAATATTGGTTAAAGTTAGAACTAGTCTATTGGTTTGAATTATGGATTTATTATTTTCCTACAGGGCAAATAATGTCTTCTGAGTAGAATAATGTCAGAATAGCACGGACAAGCTTTTCTGCTCCCTAAAAGATAAATATTTCTATATTTTCCATTGTTCCTGGTGCTATTGAGGTCAAAAGGAAGAAAAAGAGGTCAGTGGAAGAAAAAGCAAGCACCTTCTGATGTAGAAGTGATGAAATAATTTAATGTTTCTAGCTTTTCTGAGCCATTTTTACACAATAATCAAACATAAAGCAGTCAGGGATGCACAGAAGTGTGTGCACAAGCTCTAAAAGTCCATTAGTATTTCCCAATTTCTCAAATAATACCATCTAATTGTAGGAAATGAAAAATCATCTCTAACTGTGGATTTTACCCATGCAAGTACCTTCATCCAAGGCTTTGTGTCAGCTTCTCGGGGTGAATTAAGGAGGAAAATTCAAATAATATTACCCTTATTTTTATCTTGGACATTGTGCTTTATTACACATTGTCTCCATCAGATTTAACTTCACATATATAAAATGCAACATCCCCTTAAAAAAAAAAATCTAGTTTGCCTTTAGAAAAAAATAAGCTTTCTTCATTATTTTTTTTTTTTAGGGAAGAGGAAGTTTGACTTTAGATTTTTGGATTCATTATTCCTCTCCTCTGTCTTAGTAACCTCCTGGAGGTGCTTTTAATTTTAAGGATGAAATAAAAGTGTGTGAATATTCTGCAGGGAGGCATTGGGGGGGGGAAAAAAAAAAAAGAGGAGCACGAAGCTGTTTTCACAAGCATTAAAGAGGGGAAATCGCCCGTCTCCACTCCTGCCCTTTGTTCCCACTGTAGTTTCTTGAATTTAAAAGTGAAATCTGTTGTTCTGCTTTTAACCTGTATGTTTCCCTCTGCCTGAAGCTGCTTTCATCTTTTTTTCCTGATAAAAATAAGACCTCAGGTTGTCACCAGGTAAAAATGCTTTCTCCATAATTCTATAATCGCAGATTTAATTACACATGATATGGAACAGCAATAGGAAAAAAACCCAACAAAAAAAAACCCAAAAAACAAACAAACAACAAAAAAATTATTAATGTATTTAAAAATTAAACATGATTTTTAATAACTTATAGAATCATGTTCTATGAGTTATTCTATAAATCATTAAAAATCGTGGCTAATTTTTAAATAACTTGGATCAGGTCCTCTTTTTTTGTTAGGGATTTTTTGTTGTTTATTTGGTTGGGGGTTTTTTGTTTTTGTTTTGTTGGTTTTTTTGTTGGTTTTTTTTTTGTTTTTTTTTTTTGTGGGTTTTTTTGTTGTTTTTTTTGTTGTTTTTTTTTTCCTATTCCATATCAGCATAATTATTCAGCATTAAATCTGCCATTATAGAATTATGGAGAAGGCATTTTTACCTGGAGACACCCTGAGGGCTGAAGTCTCATTTTTATTCTGTAGATCCTATAGATTCTATGATTCTCTAAGTTATAAAAAATCGTGGCTAATTTTTTTTTCTGGGGGAAAATTTGCTGAATTGACCCTTGTGGAGGTTAAATTTGAGCCTTTTGAATCCAGGGCACAGCAAGGAATTTGCATTTGGGTCGAATATATAATTTCCAACCCAAATATTCCCATCCCTGGGCACAGCAAACCCTAAACCACATTTACTAATAAATTAGGAAATTCCACAGGGATTAATAAACCCTTCTCATCCTATTGAATTATTTCATCACTTTCTTGTCTTATGAGTTCCTCCTCGTGCTTTAATCCGTGCTTTCCTCTGGCAAAGCTTGTGATGTTTAGACCTTTCTATGGTGTTTTTTATATAATTTTGTAATTCTACAGACACAGGGTTGTCACTTGTGTCCCTTTTGCCTGTTTAATGTTGATTTTTACCTTCTCTTTTGGCACCTTGTGGCTCTTTAGGGTTTGCAAATGGGGGAACTCATTGAGCAGCCACATCAACCCCCCCTTCTCTTCGCCTAGTGCTTGAAAACAAACTTTAAAATATGGTGGGATTCCTTGACTCTTTGAAAACATGAGAAGGCTGATGCTTTCATCTCCCTGCACAGCCCCAAGAGGAGGATTTTAAAGTTTTAACCTGGTTGTCCAGTTCCTCCAAGGATTTTTTTTTTTTAAAAACTCTGACAGGACCATAATGTCACTCACGGAGACATTAATCTCCCCTCCCGGCAGCTTTTCCATCCCTTTTACCACCCAAGTTCCACCTTCCCAGGAGGAGATAAAGGAATCCCTCACTCTTCCAAAACCCTTCCACAGCCTTTAATTACTCCTTTTTATTGCTGCTAAGAAATTTGGGGGAGAAGGCCCAGCCCGGCCAGACACTGAGGCAAGCAATGGCGGCCTAGGCCTAAGGGGATTTTTGGGTGGGGGAAGAAGGAGAAGATTTAGGAAACCAGATTTACACCACAGCAAAATTTAGCCCTAAGAACCCCAATAATGTAAACAGTGAGCCTTCAGGTCAGCACCAAGCACACAGCCTGGGATTAATGGCAGTTTGCTACTGCAGCCATTGTTTTCTGGCAAAGCCCAAAATACTCCAGGCATGAAACATCCTCAGGCCTCACCATGTTTCCACCTGTAAAATGCCAGAGAAAGCTATCAAAACAGAGGAAATTTTTTTAAAAATGAAAATTTCACTCAGAGAACAACTCAGCCAGCAGAATATTGTTAAGATTATTTAGAAAATAATCTTGCAGGCTGTGAGGAAGAGCCGAGGCCCAGGCGAGCAGCCTGGCCTGGTGTTTACCCAGAGAGTTAACAAGCTTGGTAATAAACCCCAGGCTAAGGAGAGCTCTGAAAAGTTAGATTTTTTTGGGAATTTTCTTTCAGAAAAGCATGAAATTTTATGCAGGAGCAAGATCTATAACCACCTGTATAAAAGAAGTAGTTTTAGAGGATGATGGAGTGTTAGAGGATGATGGAGTGTCTTCTGTGCCCCTCTTGCAGGCTAGATGACTGCAGGGGTAATTCAATATCAGTTATTTCATAAACTTTGTCTTTGCTGAGCATAAAATATGATTTCCTTGAATCATTTTATGATCTGGCTTTCTGTTTTATGCCCGGCAGACTTATTTTTAGCCTTTGCTGTCAGAAATTCAAGCTGGTTTGGCCTCTTTGTGCAAATGATTTCAGAGATGATTTTCTTGACTCTTTTTATTTTTTCCCCCTTTTTTTATTTCCCCTTCTACAATTCCTTGTTTCCACGACTCTGCCAGTCATTAAGGTGCAGCAGAAATAAGTTAAGGAATTGTAAACTCTAAATAGAGATGAAGGAGAAGGGGTTTTGGTGGGGTTTGCCCAACTTTGTGACAAACATCCAATTTAATCCTCCAATTCTTCACAGAGCAATGAGGCTTTTTCCTCAAATACCTCCCCCCCAAATTCTCATGTTTTTAAAATAAAGCTTGGATTTTCCCCCTTAGCAGAGATACAAGATTTAACCAAGTAAATATTGAGGATAACACTTCTCCTCTTCAAACCCAGAATGAAAAGAGTAATTAATGATGCTGAGTAATACCCCAAATCACCTTAAATCTGGGGAGGGAATTGGGGAATTTACTTATCTCCTTAAACAAAAGCCTGGTTTTCCTAAAAAAAAAAAAAAAAAGAAAAAAAAAGAAAATAAGGAAAAAAAAAGCTGCAAAAGGAACAGATTTATCTCCTCTGAATTTTTTTAACCTTTCCCATTCATTTTGGGAATTCCAGCTCCTTTGGGGGATGGAGTAAGGAGATGGCTGGATATGGGGATATGCTCCATTCCTCTGGGACCCACATCTTTCCAATCCTCCCTTTTTTTTTTAAAAAAAAAAGGATCAATTTATTCCTCTCTCTGCATGATTTTTCCTGCAGGCTGGTGGCGTGACGCTGGGCTGTATCAGAGGGTTTTGTGCAAGACACACCACTGCAATATCCTTGTTACTATAGGAGCAAAACCCATGTAAATATTGAGGTGGATTCCTTCCAAGTGCAAGGGGCAGCTCGGAAAACACACACGGGAAGGCAGGACGTGATTTAACACACGTGGAAAACCTCAGGCAGGTGAGCAAACCCCCTCCTTGCTCCTCTCTGCATCTCATAGTGGCCACACAAATGCCAAGATGTGCACAACATTAAATGCATTCCAAAGAGGCTGTGGGGCTGCTGTCTGACCCCTCTGGGGAATAATCCCACCAAAGCCCCATAATAAATGTTTGCAGGATCAGCCCTGGAATGATTTGGGAGAAAGTTTTCCCTGGTTTCTTTTGTTTCCTTTCAGTCACCAAGTGACAGATGACATGGAAGAGTCAGTCCTTCAAGATCCCGTGCATTACAGACAGACAACGGCCATAAAATCCTCCCTTGCCTAAAGGTCTTGTTACTTTAAGAAAAAAAAGGCAAAAAAACCCCATCTTTCTTTTTCTGCAAGGCCTGAATCATGTTTATGATTAGAGAAGAGATGTGGGGGCCTGAAAGACCCCTTCCCTTTACTTCACTGCATAAAGAAATAAGGTTTTGGAGCAACTTCTTAGTTGGTAAAACTAATATTAGGCAGAAGAGGATATTTTAGGTCAGAAAAATAAAGCAAACTAAAAATTCTAGTTATAAGGGATATAACAATATCTAGGAGAAAGAGATGGATTTATCTCCTTGCTCCAACTCTGTTTTAAACAGAATTTAAATAGCTCTTTATTGCCTGTCTCTATTTTTTTTTTAATCTGGAGATACATTGGTCCAAGTTATCTTGCCTGATGTTAGTGCATTCACTTTACTGCATAAAGAAATAAGGTTTTGGAGCAACTTCTTAGTTGGTAAAACTAATATTAGGCAGAAGAGAATATTTTAGGTCAAGAAAAAGTATAAGGGAAACCTACAATATCTAGGAGAAAGAGATGGATTTATCTCCTTGCTCCAACTCTTTCAGAGTAGTTTTAAACAGAATTTAAATATCTCTTTATTGCCTGTCTCTACTTTTTTTTTTTTAATCTGGAGATAAATTGGTCTAAGTTATCTTGCCTGATGTTAGTCCATGGAGCAGCCAGTTGTCTTTGGGCTGTAGTTTACTCATTGTTCTGGAGAAAAATAACAAATATTGGCTCCCCCCCACGTAATTGTTTGAGAAAACCAGCTTCGTGCTGCAGATTTTGGCGATGCCACTAGTCCTTATATAAGCAAAAGGTTTTGTTTCTAAAACACTCTTGCTCCTCTGAACCAAGCCTACAGATGGTATTTGTCCTAATCGAGGCAAATTCTACCCTCTGTGACATCTGTGCAGAGGCCACTGCTAAGTTTGCAGCCAAGCACTGCAGATTTACCCCCTTTGGGGAGTTTTGCTCACTGGAGATGCACACCACTAGGGTTAGAAATGTTATTTTTCCCCTCCTAAAATTAGGGTGTAGGAAGAAAACCTTATAAATCCTCCAGAGGTGCATTCCATCACTTGAGCCCTCAGCTCCAAACCCCTTTTGCAAATCTTTCTGGCCCTCCAAACTGAGCTACACCACGAACTCTCCCCCTTTTTTCCATGGGAAGGGGATTCCTACACAAGATGAGAGTCCTTGAGGATTACTATGGGCTGTGATTTGTCCAGAGTCCTGGAACCACAACAGTAATTTCAACTGTGGCTGATGCTCTGCCACCCCCTGAGCCTCCCCATGGCCAGTCTGAGGGAGAAAACCAACAATGGTGCACTGTATTTTGACCCCCTATGCTGTGGGAAATGGAGAGGAGGAGACAAATGGACTTTATTTTACAACATGAAGAATGTCACACCCTTTGGTAATACGTAACTAATAACTTAAATCCATTAAAAAAAACCAAAAAAACCCTTGCCTTCTCTACTATACAGCTCACGGAGGGAGCCAAAGCTGTAAAAATTCATGAAGGAGTCAGTAGCAGGCTGGCTGGGGTTACAGAATCTACAGAAACTGCTAAAAGTCACAGTTTTCTCCATGAAAAGTCAAGGCCATAACAAATATACCACACAGATTGCTCCCTAATCCATTCCCAGGAAGCTGCTTTGTGTGAGGCCAAGCCAATCCCAACATCCAGGGGAGCAGAGAAGGGCAGAGAGAAGAGTATCTGGGGACCTGATGGATGCAGTGGTGGACCCCAAAATGTCCCCAGTGCTCTAGCCCTGGGTTTGCCCCGTGGTGGATGACGCAGAGCTGGGAGTTGACTGATCACAGGAGGAAACAAAAGCTCTGCCTGGAAGAAAAGGGCTCCTTTTCATTTCTGTTCCCTCTGTCAGGGCAAAATTAATGACTCGAAGTGAACCTCTCTCTGATGTTGTCCATCAGGCAAATGACTGGTGGGCAGGAGTCAATATGAACTTTAAACACACCTGACACAGGTGGCTTTTGCTTTTCAATGCTCAATGGCCACTGGCCAACAATTCACTGAGCAGCATAAAGGAATCCTTGTGGCGAGCAGCCTTCCCTCTGTTTATATTTGTTATTCCAGAATGAAGCTATTCATCGGGGCTGAGATGAAACTGCCCAGGTGAAGAACTTCCTGAAACCCAGAGCTCCTTGCAGGAGTGTGACCAAAAATCAACTGCCAAACCAAGGCAGGGTGTGAGGTTGAGCACTGAGGAGAAAGTCTAGGAGTTAGAGGGATGGTGGAGGGGAGGATTCAGCCAGCAGGAGATGCTCAGCTGCCCCAAGCATCTTCATCCCAGTGTTTCTCCCAGATGAATTCCTTCCCTGGGTGTTTTTATTTAGCCTGTGGGTCTTCTCTTGGTGCCCAGAGAGGTTGTGGATGACCCCTCAATCCCTGGAGGTGTTTAAGGCCAGGCTGGGTGAGGCATTGAGAAACATGGTGAAGTGAGAGGTGTCCCTGCCCATGGCAGGGGGGTAGGAACTGGATGATTTTAAGGTCCCTTCCAACCCAAACCATTCTATGAATCTCCAAGTCCTCCAGGCCATGTCCTTCTTCCAAAAGACCAACACTCTCACAAGCATGGATGGATAAAGAGGAAATCATTGAATGATATGATGTCTCCAGCAGTCAGCCTGTGGGTTTTTTTCTCCAAAAACCCAAATAATAGAAATAAAATTCAGGCTGATCTCAGAAGAATTTCAAAGCCTTTTTTTATTCCCCCACAAAGTGGTCTCAGCTTTATCTGCAGGAAAACAGACCTAACCCTCCTCTGTTCTACTTCATCCTTCTGCAATTTCACCCTCATTTTTTCTTTCCTTGGGATGAAGCGTGTCCTATTCAAATATCATTTCATCAAAAGGAAAAAGAAAAAACAAAACCAAAAAAAAGAGTGTACAGGCATCCAAAAAAAAGATGTACAGACTAAATATTTCAGCGTGTAGTCACCAAAATAACTGCAAAGGGGAATTTGTAAGCAGTTGGGGGAAGTTTTCTTTCAGCTTATACAGAGAGGAATCTTTACATTCTATCAGAGTTGAGATTAATTTATCACCAAGGCCAGGAACTGTTCCCAATTGGAATTAGCCACAGTAATGTCTGGAGCTGACAAGCACAGCTGCACTGAGCTCCCTCCTGTTTTTTAGTGTCATTTGGCTTGACTTTGAAGGGTCTGCAGACGGATGGAAAAGCAGGAGCCAAAACTGCTCATCTTTGCTCTTCCACTGCTCAGAGTTCATCAAGGCCACCTTAAAGGCTGCTTTTTCAGCTCCTGCTGGCATTACTAGTTGGTGAAGAAAATGGCTGCATGCAAGATAAAAAAAGGAAGAAAAGAAGGAGAGGTGAATTTATCTGCTTCAAGTATTGGGAGGGGGAGAAAAAGTGCATCAGCAAAGGCAGCTGGGATGTGATGGCACCAAAGAACGTTTTATGTTCCTTCATGTTGGTGCAGGATGGCAGCCACCCTGCCTCCAAAAAGAAGAGGTACTGACAGCACGGAAATCTTATTTATTCAATAAGAACTTCTCATAGATCAAACTGACAGGTTATCAGCTGGTGTGTATTAAAATTTGGTCAAATCAGAGCCTGGGAGTTACACAGGGGCTGTGGGCAAGTCTCTGCTCTGGACTGGCCACATGAGTTCTTCAGGGCGGTGGCCTCAAGCCAGTGCTTCCAGTTGTTTTTTTCCCATGGAAACAAGGGGGCAGGGCAAAGGAGCAGGTCTGACATCTGTCTCACCTGCCATGGAGTTGGGAGAGAGCCAAGGAGTGCATCTGGACTGGGGACTTGGAAGCGATTCCAGGTCCTGTATTTTAGGCATCATAATAGGTCAGTAATGTATTTCTACTCACAAGTTCATCATGAGCATCACATGTTACAGTAATACAGCTGGAATTCATCCAGGTTATCTATCCTTTTGTACAAGGAAACAGCCAGGGGCTGAGCAGCAGAGGAACAGACTGTGCTGGTGACTGCCAGATGTCACATATCCAGCAAGATCCTCTCTTGGCCCGTAGCCCTCATCCCACCTGGCTGGACTCAGATACCTCTGCCAGACACCAACCAAAGTTACCTGCCTGCTCCACTGTGGAATGGGAGGCTCCCCCATCCTTCCAGGCAGAGTTTGGAGGGGGTTTGGAAGGTGAGAAGTGGTGGGGAGGCATGGAGAAGAAGGAGGGAACAAAGTGCAGAGGGATAGAAGAGGAGAGAGAGGAGCAGGGACTTCTCCTGTCTCCTGTATCCTCTGGATGCTCATCACAACTTTCCTCCCAAGGAACTAGAAGCAATAAATGCAGATTGGAACGGGGTAGATTTAGGTGGGATATAAAAATGGAGTTCTTTGCTGTGAGGGTGGTGAGACACTGGAAGAGGTTGCCCAGAGAAGCTGTGGATGTCCCCTCAATCCCTGAAGGTGTTTAAGGCCAGGCTGGATGAGGCATTGAGCAACCTGGTGTGGTGGGAGGTCTCCCTGGGCATCGCAGGGGGGTTGGAACTAGATCATCTAGGTCCCTTGAAGGATCATCTTGAAGGTCCCTTCCAACTCAAACTATTGTATGATTCTATGATCTCTACTCCGTCCTACCTGTCTCAGCCTCTCCTGGAAGGACTGTGCTGTCGGTTCTGCAGGCTCTGAATCTCGGCTGCTCCCCCAGGTGGGAAAAGTCAGAATTAACTCAGGAGC
Organism: Turnix velox; assembly: GCA_013400935.1. Lineage (NCBI taxonomy): Eukaryota > Metazoa > Chordata > Aves > Charadriiformes > Turnicidae > Turnix > Turnix velox. Next base: position 114,324 of record VZTY01013937.1, read on the forward strand.
AGGCGGCAGAGGTAAAATGCACTCTCCCAGCCAGCCGAGGACGGAGAAAACACTCCTCCAACTGGTTCATCTGACAAATCGGGGTGTATGTCTGTCCATGAGCTGCTGATTTTGAATTTACCCGTCGTTTCCCGTCATGTAAAACTGCACATTCCCCTCAATGTCCCCGGGGACTTGGATGCTCCAAAGACGTTGCTAGAGATCTCATGGAGCCCTTTACCTGCAGAGCTTAGAGATTGTTTGTATTTACAATTATAGATAAAGGAGCAGAGGGAAGTATTGATTCCAAAAGGGCACCAGCTGAAAGGGCAGCAGATTCTGGAAATTTTCTTAGTTGATATTTTTGCAGGAAAGTTGAGAGAAAGGAGGGATGAAGTCCTTGGGCAGAACTAGGAGAAGGAAAAGAGCTAAATGAACCTGCTCAACAGGGAGATGGGGAAGAGAATGAACTGTCATATCTCCTTTGCCTTCACCATCCCAATTTATCCCTGACAGGTTGTCACAAACGTGTCAGGGAGGTTGTGTGGATACTCAGGTCCTCAATAGGGATATTCCTGATATGGATATTCCTGTATGGATACAGGTCCTCAGTCCCATGAGTGGCTGCAGGATTGGGGTGACTGTTCTGTGCTCGGAAGGGCAAACCTGATGTGCATGTAGGGACTCTGGCTTTCACTTCTCCTCCTCCTCTTGCTTTTCAGAGCAAAGAACAAGAAGCCAGACAAACAAACTGGAGGTTTTGGTCACCAAGTGAGCTTGTGCAGCATCCCTCTGTGCCTCACCAGCAATAAGTGAACATCTTGGGCTGCTTTTTCCCCTATTCCCATTGAGGGACAAGCCCTGGAGATGGTTTCATGCCCTAAGACAGGAGCTGGGCTGCGCTGGGAATGGGTGACCTGAATTTCTCAGTGCTACACTTCCTAGGAAGAGCTGATACCACACCAATTAGAGGCAAATTCTGCTGCAGAGACAGCAGAGGAAGGCTGTGTGTGCTTTTCCTTCGCCTCCATCCCTCTGCTGCTTTCCTCTAGTTATTTTCATTTTAGCTGCATGCCAGATTTAAGGCTTGGAGGATTTTCCTGCAGTGACCTCTAAATCCCTTCACTGGTCAATATGATGCATCACCATTCAGTATAATATCCTTCTGTCTGGTTTGCTGGCCCCAGACTTATTATTTTATGTTTCTGTACATTAAACTGCATTTTCCATTCACTGGCCCAGGCAGCCAGTGGATTCAAATCCCTTGTTCCTCGTTATTTGTTCCCTCTCCAATTTTGTGCCCAGCACAAACTTTGATAGTTTGTAGAGGTATTTTCATTCAAGTCATTTGCAGGTATTATAAATGAGGGAAGTCCCCTGGTGTTCTCATTTGTTGAGCCTTTACAAGACAGGATTACCTTTTCAAAGGAGGACGGAGGGGTTTAGCAGCACGACACGTGGATATTAATAGATACCTCTTGGTACAGATCCTCAGAAAGACACTGCTGCTGTCATGGAGGCTTTCTCATCTTTGCACAGAATGAGGGCTGAAAATTGGAGCCAGGGCTCTCAGCTTTTGCTAAAATTGCTCTGGAGTGTAAGGTCTGGGGAAGATGAAGAAAGGAAAAGGGAGAGGGAATAAGGCATTAGGAATAGCTGCTGAATTAGGCATCAGGATCTCTCTAAGCAGTGGGTGCTCTTGTAGGAAAACAGGAATCTGAGGCACCTGAGGCTCTCAGGTGGAAAGGAGAGTATGGGAAAGACTGGGAAAAGAAGTATTTCCCCTCTGTTGATGCTTTTATTCCACCTCGTTATGGTTCATTGCTGTCATTCCCAGCTTTCAGCCCTGCTCCCTTTTGTCCCCTGGCAGGGTTTTCCTCACATTGGAGTTGAAAAAACCCTGAATTTTAACCCCAAAACTAAGTGGACTTCTGAGCCTGGTGTCCTGACTCCCAGCCCAGAGCCACCATGGGAGTAAACCACATCACCAGCCTTCCAGCCATGTCACTGCAGCACAGTGATGGTACAAACCAGGCTGAAACCCAAATTCCTCATGGATATTTGCAGCCACCCCGGCACCAGCAAAGGAAACAAAAATGTCTCTCCTTAAACTGTGCAGGTTTTATTAAACATGTGTTTTGGTTCCAGGCCAAGCTGTGCTGGGTTGTTTTATCACTGTTTATTCCTGTCTTTCACAGCCTTTATCAGTTATCCACATCAGACCTGTGAGCACTGCGAGGGCTGAGTCACACAAATAGGACTTTTATCTGCAGTCAAATCTATAATCAGGCAACAAAAACCCCCCTCATCTCGCTCCTATTTAGAGTCCCAGCTCAGGCTCTTAAGGAAAAAGGGACTTCACAAAGGAATTTGGGTAATTATCCTCTCTCCTCCATCCCCCAGATGTTGTTTTGTATGATATAGGTACCTGTGGGTACTTGAAAAGAGCACTTGGAGCTGCCATCCCTTTAATGGAAGACTTTTAGGCAAGTGAACTTTAACTTTTAAACTTCCCTATGAAAAACAGATCCATGGTGAGTTTGATGCCATTTGCCTCAGGATGATCTCAGCTCTTAAAATATGATGGTTTTAGTTGGATTAAGAGCCTATATTGTTGTTGAAGAGAAAGAAAGGGTACCTCTTTAATTGCAGCTCAAATCTACCTAACAATTGCCACATGTTGAACGAGATTTAAGAGTTATTAAATATGAAAACCACTATTGCTCCTCCCCCATGAGCAGACTTTGTTTTTTGGGTTGTTTTCTTTTTTTATTTTTTTCACTGGGGAAAAAGGGGAGAAAAATGTAATTTCTTTTTTTTTCACTAAGGAAAAGGGGGAGATTTCTTTTTTTTTTTTTTTTACTAAGGAAAAAGAGGAGGAAAATGTAAAAAAACAACCCCAAAAAGATCCCAGTGAAGACCTGAAATCCAAAGAGCCATGTTTGCTTTGGTGAAGGCTGAATTTACTGCAATTAATTTCTCTCTCTAGCAGCATCTGCTGCATTAACTGGAACCAGCTCCTGGCAGGGTTGGGAATCACTGCTGAGAAAACTTAGTCCAAAGGCATTGTTTTGCTGCAGCCCAAGGTTATTATTTACAGGCAATGGGTTGATAACTTCACCAGAGCCATCCTAAGGGAGGTCTTCTCTGTTTCTGGCCTTGGGTGCAGCAGCCAAGGCTCATGATCTACCTCACTTCACTTCTTTAGAACCAGAAGGGCCCTGTGCAGCAAAGACACAGACAATCCTCATCTACAAAATCTTTAAATCCTTTCTTCCCTTTTCTCTCTCATGGAAAAAAACCAAAAAAAACTCCAAATTTGATGCTGAGTGGTTTTTTTTATCTGCATTTTTATGATGGAAGAGCAATGTCCAAACTCAACCTGATCTAGTGGGAGATGTCCCTGCCTATGGTGGGAGGGTGGAACTAGATGATCTTTGAAGTCGCTTCCAACCCAAACTATTCTATTCTATTCTATTCTATTCTATTCTATTCTATTCTATTCTATTCTATTCTATTCTATGATTCTATGTTAGAGCTTTGACTTTCCATCCTGATGCTGAGTAGATCTGAAACACCTCAAGCCCAGACATGTTTTTGCCATATTCACTCAGTTTCTAGACACAAAAGCACTCCCTTTATGTCCATACTGCCCTTCCTGTGCCTTTCCTGTCCCCTTGTCTTCCTGGAGCAAGGTGATGATGGGGATTAGATTGACTCTCTGTTGATAGAATCATAGAATAGTTTTGGTTGGAAGGGACCTTCAAGATCATCTAGTTCCAGACCCCCTGCCATGCCCAGGGACACCTCCCACTACTCCAGCTTGCTCAGTGTCTCATCCAGCCTGGCCTTAAACACCTCCAGAGAGGGAGCACCCACAACCTCTCTGGTCAACCTCTTCCAGTATCTCACCACCCTCACAGAAAAGAATTTGATGCATCATTTTAGGTTGCTTGACTTTGCAAACTTGACCTACCATGCCCAGGGGAGATCCTGGGGAGAAGTCCCAGGATCTGGGGATGCTGCAGGTCCTTGCTCTGCCTTGGGGGATGCTTCAGGAATGCAGGGGTTGTGGAGAAATCTCTACTCACTTTGCATCCCTCCGTGCTGTGAGTTGCTCCTTGCTTTTTAGGATGCTGATCCCCAGAGTAGCTGGGCTGGATGGATGCCAGAGCCCTGACACTCTTCTGGAAGGGTTTTCAAAGCAAGATCACTCTCTCCTTCCCCAGCTGTGCTCACAGCAGCCCAGTTTGTTCAAGGTTCTTGTACCCGTTGCTCATCACTGTGAATTTTCCACCCAGTCTGCCACATTCTTTCCTCTTTTCATGTCAGAGATAAACCTCCTGAGGCCAGAAGCTCTTCTGGGTAGTGGTGTCTCTCTGGGAACTGGCTACCAGCTTTGGTCCCAAAGCAACAAGCCAGAACTGCTGCCCAACTGTCTGAGGCCAAGGGATAAAAGCATGAGGAGGAAAGAGCAGACACAAAACAAGTCAAGGCAAAAGGGTTGTTTCTATAAATCATCAGCCATAATATATAGAAACCTAATGTTTTATTGGATGGAGAACTACAGCTACTGGATCCTCACAAGAAAACGCAGAAACCATGGTTTTCAGAGGTTGATGATTACATTTCTTCTCAGATGTTAGCCCTCTGCTCCCTTTACATTGTGCCTGAAAGTTTTTCAGAGACACCCTACTTGATAGTATTTCAGAGACATCTTCAGACTCCAACAGCAGGATTTTGAAGTTATGGTAATAGAGTTTTCATACAATGTATTATTCATTTCTTCTAGCTCTGCATTCAGCAACCCTGCATGGTATAGTTTAGGGCAGGGGCCACTGCAGATCTTTGCAGTCTGGCAGGAGAACTCAGCTAAGCCTCTCAGGTTACAAAGGAAAACCAATTTTCATTTATCCCTCCTCCTCAGCAAAGTAAAAACCAGCTCCTAATTTTCAGCAAAGGGATCACAGTGGTTGGATTTCTTGCGTCCAAACTCAGACACACCCCAGTAAATCTGGAGACACCAACAGAGCTGGGAATCCCCCTTTGGAAAAGCACAGGAAAGGGGAATTCAATTTCCTTTCACTGTGATTTTAAGCTTCCCTTTCTGTAGGGACAACAGAAGCTATTTATTCCTCCCCAAGCATCTTGTACTGGTTCAGCGATACCCCCTGAGACAGAATCATAGAATCATAGTTTTGGTTGGAAGGGACCTTAAAGATCATCGAGTTCCAACCCCCCGTCCACAGGCAGGGGCACCTCCCACTACATCAGGTTGTACAGGGCCTTGTCCAACCTGGCCTTAAACACCTCCAGAGAGGGGACATCCACAACCTCTCTGGGCAACCTCTTCCAGTGTCTCACTGCCCTCACTGTGAAGAATTTCTGTCTTATATCTAGCCTGAATCTACCCCCTTCCAATTTACATCCATTATTTCTAGCCCTCATATCTGATATCTGCTGGGGAATGCTCCAACCAGATTGCAGCATATCCTGGCCTTGGCTTGATGTTGATCTCTTCCTTCCATCCCCTGGTTCCCTCTTCCAGAAGTGCCTTGCCATTTGTACCAAACATGAGGTTGGCTGCTCCTGAAGCTATGTCCCAGCTGAAGGGATGAAGTCATCAAAGAGGCTAGTGGAGATACAAAACCTCCCTGAAAAATCTTCCTGAAAAATTACACTTTATGCTTACAAGGCAAAATTAAGCCCTTCCTTTCTTACAGTAGGTGGAAGCAGTGTTTAGAGCATGGGAATGTGATCAGGACAATTGGTTCTGCCCTTGTCCTGTCCACCATGTTTCCTTGGATTTCACTAGATATGACCAGGGTGTTCTGGAGATTCCTTTGACCACCTTTCAAAACAAAACCAACCCTTTGTCTCCTTATCCACCCCCACCAGAAAGGTGCAAGACTCACGGGCTGCATCAAAAGAATTATGGCCAGCAGGACAAGGGTGGTGATTTTGCCCCTCTCAGGGTGAGACCCCACCTGGAGTTACTGTGTCCACTTCTGGAGCCCTCAACATAGGGACATTGAGCTGTTGGAGCAGGTCCAGAGGAGGGCCACGAAGATGCTGAGAGGGCTGCAGCACCTCCCTTGTGAGGACAGGCTGAAGGATTTGGGGTTGTTCAGCCTGGAGAAGAGAAGGCTCAGGAGGGACCTCAGAGAAGCTTCTCAATAACTGAAGGAGGCAACAGAAAGGCTGGGGCAGGACTTTTGAATAGGGTCCAGGATGGCAGGACTAGGAGTAATGGATGCAAATGGGAAGAGGAAAAATTTGGTTTGGATAGAAGAAAGAAGTTCTTTGCTGTGAGGGGGAAGAGGTTGCCCAGAGAGTTTGTGGATGCCCCCTCAATCCCTGGAGGTGTTTAAGACCAGGCTGGATGAGGCATTGAGCAACCTGGTGTAGTGGGAGGTGTCCCTGCCCATGGCAGGGGGGTTGGAACTGGATGATCTTTATGGTTCCTTCCAACCCAACCATTCTATGATTATTAGAAAGATTTTTTGACTAAGCACTGCAGGAAAAAGAACAATTGGGGCATTCAGGGAATAGATCATCTCTCCTGAACCTTCACTCCTTGGCTTGAACCTTCACTCCTTGACTCCCTCCTTCCCCCAACAATAAAATAGATTTTCAACTGTCGTACTAACAATTATATGGAGAGGGAATTGGCACAGTTTCTTCTTCTTTTCCTCTTCTTCATTCCCATTTCCAACTTTTGGACTTTTCTTTATTATAAAATTCCAACTTCCAGCTGACCCTTGAATAATTGATTTTGTTGCAAGGGTTATTTGAGGTCTAAATGAGCCTGATGACATCTGTTTAATTTTAGATAGCTGGAAAATGTTCCAATATTAATGAATTCCAAATGTATGATCAACGGATAGAACAATTTTATTTATTAAAAAGGCAGTTAAAATAATTCTAAACATTTCAAGAAAACAAAAGAGGTGGACCGGGATTTGTCATTGTTTAAATTGTCCTTATTATATTACATTTCAGTGAAATGCCCTCTTGACCTTCCCCAGTTTGCTCCATTTTCCCTTCAGGCTCCTTCCACCTAATTTGCTCTGACATAAACAAAAAGAACTCAAGAACTCAAGAATCAAACATGGTCTCCCAATATTTGGGGGCTGGGTGCTGATTATAGCCAGATATGAATGGAACTTGCTAAAGGCAGAAACAAGTTATTAATTCTTCATGAATATTTGGATGGTCATGGGAGACCTACAAACCTCAGGCATGTCACAAAAGGCAGTGTGAGATCTCATTCCCTTTAAAAATGGGGAGCTGAAATGCACAATTTGCTGTTTTCCTCTTTTTAGAGTCATAGAATGGTTTGAGATGGAAGGGACCTTCAAGATCACCTAGTTCCAACCTCACACTACACCAGGTTGCTCAGTGCCTCACCCAGCCTGGCCTTAAACACCTCTAGGGATTGAGGAGTCATCCACAGCCTCTCTGGGCAGCCTGTCCCAGTGTCTCACCACCCTCACAGCAAAGAACTTCATTCTTATCTCCAGCCTAAATCTCCCCTCTTCCAATTTACAGTTTTATTGCTCTTACAGCAATAATTTACAATTACTGTTGAAGACCACCTTGCTTTCTAGGCAAAGCTTACCCTCAGCTATTGTCGCTTCCAAGCCAAAGGTGGCCTGATCTATTACCATATTCTCTGAGTTCTGTTTTCAGTCACTCTGCGACTTTCTCAAATACCTTTAGATGTTTGTAAAGAAAATCCCACCTTTCTTTTCTCCAGCCTAAATCTCCCATCACCCAATTTGATTCCATTACTCCTAGTCCTGCCATCCTGGACTCTATTAAAAAATCCTACTCCAGCCTTTCTGTAGCCCCCTTCAGGTATTGAGAAGCTCCTGTGAGGTCCCCACTGAGCCTTCTCTTCTCCAGGCTGAANCCGCTGAGCCTTCTCTTCTCCAGGCTGAACAACCCCAACTCCTTCAGCCTGGGCAACCTGTTCCAGTGTCTCACCACCCACACAGGAATGGACTTCATTCTTCTTTCCAGCCTAAATCTACCGTCTTCCAATTTACAATTTTATTGCTCTTACAGCAATAGATTCAGTCTAGACATGAGAAAGAAATTCTTTATGGTGAGGGCAGTGAAACACTGTCCCAGAGAGGTTGTGGATTCCTCCTCTCTAGAGGTGTCTAAGGCCAGGCTGGATGAGGCACTGAGCAACCTGATCCAGTGGGAGGTGTCCCTGCCCATGGCAGGGGGGTTGGAACTGGATGATCTTGAAGGTCCCTTCCAACCCAAACTATTCTATGATTGTTGAAGACCACCTTGCTTTCTAGGTAAAGATATTGTCACTTGCAAGCTGCCTGACCTATTTTCAGATTCTCTGAGTTTTATTTTCAGTTAATCTGGGACTTTCCCAAATACCTTTAGATGTTTGAAAAGCAAATCCCACCTTGCAAAGAAACTGGAGGTGATTTTTCAGGAAACTCCAACGTTTCTCCAGCCATGGGGAGAACCCACAGTGAAAATCCCTCAGATTCTTGAGAAGAGGTGATTGACTGCTGGCAGTAAATTGGGCTAAAGCTGACAAACACAGGAAAGATTGGTAGAATCAGAGAGATCAGCGTTGTTCTGGAAGCTGGTTGTGTTTGCTGTGCTTATATCTGATAGCAAAGTAAAACTATTTAACCACAGTTTATAGGACATTTCTCTGTAGTACAGGTGCCAAGCTCCAGATAACTGCCTCATGTGCCTTGGTGCTTAACCTTATCATCCTGCCATTTTCAGCTCAGTTGACAGAAGGATCACTGGTGGAGCTGTAACTGGAGTTTACAATGTTTGCAAGTATTAGGTGACTTGTAGCTTAATGCCATAACTGTAGGGACAATAAATTACGTGGTCATTAAGGGGCTTTAGCCCTTCATACAGCATTAAGTGGTAGGAGGACACTACCATTTCCCTAATAACACATAAAACACATAATTCCAATTATAAGCATAATGGGATAGACTTGGCTTTGTGTTATGGCCTCTCATGAGTTTCACTGCTTAGAAATTATTACCCTTAAAATCACGGCCTCAAAGACTCTCACACAGGGATAATAAATTCTCACAAGCAGGTTCAGACGCTGTGCCCCCATGGAGGAAGGCAAAGGTTTGAGGGCTTGGGTTTCTTGCTCTCCTTTTTTTTGCTCTCCACCTTTGGCTGGCTCCTCAAATTGAACAAGGCTTAATTAAAAGCAATTGAATCAACAAAAAGCAGTCACAAGTGATCTTTGGAGGCTTTTATCTCTGCCTAGAAGCAGTTCAGTCCCTCTGCATTACTTTGTGCTTCTCTGTGTTCTTGGGAGAATTTACTGAAAGGATGTTGAAACCATTTTTAAATCATAGACTGGTTTGGGTTGGAAGGGACCTTAAAGATGTTCTAGTTCCAACCCTCCTCCTACAGGACCAAGCCCTTTCTTGTCCTTTGTGTTTCTTTTACCAAAAGACTGGCCCAGAGAGGCAAACTTTGCCTAAGGAGCAGTTTCATGTTGTGTGTTCTCTGGTGCCCAAATACAAAGTTTTTAACCTCTCTTTCCACCCCCTTTTGCTGTCCCCAAGGACATCAGACAGCTGTTACGTGTGCACATTGAGACGTCAGAGCTCGGGATATTCATTATTCCAAGGGTATGGCTCATTTATGTTTGAAGGTGTTGAGTCCTATGAAACTCAAGCATCTGTCTGGCCCCAAGGAAAGAAGTATGTGCTTACATGACCTTCCAGAAGAAGGCCACTGGCCAGAATGGGACCCCCCTTTCTTTATTTGAGATTAGGCCTCCTTGTTTGTTCAGCAGTCACTTCATCCTTGTAAAGCTCTATGAGATAGGGAGCTGTTTGGAAGACAAACTGAACTGTGCTTCCTTGGATGGTTCTTCACCCCTCTCTCCCTGCCCATCCTGCAATAACCTCCTTAAGTCTTGGTTGTTAAAATGGTTATAAAATTGCTTGGGGAGATTATGGGTTTGCATCACAGTTACACAAAGATTATTTGAAGTGTGGTTAACAGGGACTAGGACTTATCTCTCAAAGCTGTTTCACAACAAGCAGAACCACTAAAGACCTCATTCCAGATTGTCAGGAGATTAGAAAGGAAAGTTAAATGGGTCCCCAGGGGAGAAAAATGAAGCACCTTTTAAAAAACAAGGATGCTCCTTGAAACAGCTGCAAGAATGATGAAGAGATTTAATTGAGTGTTTTTCCTCAGGAGTCTTCAACACCAGACAGAAAACAACAACAAATTAGCAAGGCTAAAGCCACTACTAAGATGAAAAGAGTATCCAAGCCTTGGGTTGGTTTGGAAACTGCTCCTTCCTCTGCAGTTGCAGCAGACCACTAAGCTAGGTGATGAAGAGGACAGTAACGAGAGTAGCTCTGCAGTTCCCCTCCTAATGGTGCTGTACACTCATACTTTTTCTCCAGGGTGAGTTTTATTTTTCTAAAGGAAGTATTTGATGGCTTTGTTGCACCCTTTCACAGTCTCCTGGGAGACCTCCAACAGCAAACCCATCCACTGGGAGCTGGGGAGAACATTCAGGTTTGAGTGTTCTTAGCTTGGATCATGTGGTAGCTCTTGTGTGCTGGAAAGAAGAAGACTTTTCCCTGACATCAGGAAATTCACACCCTAGCAGCTCTGGCTTTGATGTCCAGCGTGGTGACACTGAGAGAACACCTTCTTCATTGCATCTGTGGCTCAAGAGCCAGCCCAAGCTGTAAAAATTATTCTTCCTGCAGTGTTGAGGACATGGATGGACACCACAGGCTGGCTATTACTGATCAGCTGTGAGTTACATTCCTCTGACACATGCCTCCACAGCAGACCTCCCTGTGCTTTAGGAGTTGAAATAAAACCTGCCCTGCTCTCCTCTACAAAAGTCTCTGCTGTACAATGAAAATAAACCAAGAATAGTCTCCAGTGCACAGGCCAAAGATCTTGTAGTTGCTGTAGGAAACATACACAAGTATCTTCTAATGGAAACAATATCATGTCTTCTTGCATGCCCAGAGATTTGTCATTCTGTCATAACACTGTAGGCTCTCCTCTCCTCTTCATAAGCTCTTCATCCCTCTTTGCTAATGGTTTACAATAGAGGACAATTTGACTGAATATATTGATGTAAATCATGTCACCTTCTCTGTGAATTATAGAAAATAATTCATACCCAAGAACTCATAGAAGGGTTTTTAAGGCTGCAATTCGTCTTCTCTTTTCCATTACCCTGGGCAAGAATAAAAGCCAGATATGGTTTTGGCTCTTTCCTTCGGAAAGGAAAAGATGTAATTATTTAATATCTCAAAGTACTAGTTCCGTTTACTCATAAATTGGGCTGTACAAGCTCTGGGGAAGGTGTGTTAGCTCAGACTCTCTCCACTGAAACCAGTGGAACTGTGGTCAGCAGATGGCAAAGCTGGTATTTGATTTCTCAAGTGCCACCTAGTCAAGGACAATGAAATAATTACAGGTAAGAACAGCTTCTTATTGATTTTTTTAACTTCCTACTCTGAAAATAGAATCATAGAATGCTTTGGGTTAGAAGGGACCTTCAAGATCATGTAGTTACAAGCACCTTGCCATGTCCAGGGACAACTCCC
>VZTY01013938.1:0-11133 GCA_013400935.1 Turnix velox
CCTTCCTCTTGTGGCAGTTTTACTGTCTCATCCCAATATTTTAACACAGAAAATTGTTCAGCAACTGTGAAGGTGATTATAGCAGTTAAAAAAAAATAAAATAACACATTTTATTATATAAAATCAACATTTTTTATCAGCTCCAGGGAGGAAATGACAGTTTATATTGTCACACTTAGGAGAATATGAGCACAGCATGAGAACAGAACACCTAAATCGTACAAGACTCAAGTTCTAACACAAATTTTTAGGTTTTCAGGCAACAGAATGTTTAGATTTTCAGGCAACCAGATTCCTTCATGGTTTTTTTATGCATTTTCTGATCTGAGGCCCTTTCTTTGCTGTTAAAAAGACTCTTGGAAGTTCTAATAAAAGAGAATGACATAAAGAACTGTGCATTGGGAAAACAACTTTTTATCAGATCTGATGTCCAGCTTCTTTGCTCATAGAAGATTTGTCTGTAGAATATTTTTAAGATGATTATCAACAGTATCCAAAGAGGTGGAGAAAGGGTAGAATGTTATTTTTTTTATTTAATAACTTTAAAAAATTGTGCTAAAGATAGGAGTGTGTTGTGTGTTATGTTTTTCCTTATGTGTTAGGAAAACACTTTTAGAAGAGAAATGAATGCACTTGGTATTTTCATTTTATGGAGTAAATAAGGGGAAAAAAAATTAAATAAAAATCATTGCATGTGACAGAACTGATACATGAAGACAGTTTCAAGGGCATAGTGGGAAAGGCAAAAATGATGTTTGGAAATGGAGGCTTTGTAGCATCCTTGGTGAGGATGTGATCATTTGCAGCAGCTTCAGAAGAGATTTCAGGCTGAAAAAAGGCTTGTAAAGACCATTTTTAGTCAGCAGAAACAAAAATGCTTGCTAATTCTTGGCATACCAACTGTTTTTTTGCTTCCTTTTTTTATTTCTTAGCAGAAAGATGTGTGTTTTATCCTATCTTGACTTCTAAATATTTAGTGATAGCAAGTTTCTTTGTGCCTGCTTCTTAAGATTTGTTCCATTTCATACTTTTATCTTTCTCAATCCTGAGTAAAAGAGACAGAGTTGCAAATTGAAGGTCATAAACAATAGAGATTGAAGTTTTTAATATTTAAGTCGCATTCTAATGTGTTGGAATGTTTCTGTCATGTTAGATAAGCGTTGGATCCAGTGACAGAAAAGTTCTTTACAATCTCATCTTATTTTATTTAGATCAAACACTTAAATTTTTATACTGGGAGGACAATGTGAGTCAGAAAAATGTCAGGGGAAAAAAAATAACAGGACTTTGTATTGCAAATTAAGTGAAATGAATGTGCAGCAACACACCAATGCATAGTAAGCTGGAATTTTTTGACCCTTTTCCTCATGGGATTTATAGGATTTTTTAGAATTTTGTGGCATTTTTTTCCCCCAAAAGAAGCATCCAGTGGACACAGTGCTGTTTCAAGTCCCTCCAGTATTTATGCAGAATTCACAAACAGCCAGAGGGCATCGGGATCCCCTTATTTGAGATACTTTATTCATGGAAATGAAAAATGGCTGTTTGGCCCAGGGCTTTAGAGAGCTGTTTTTCAAAAAAAGGCATGAAAATTAAGAAGAAATTCCTTCCAAAGGCAGGCAGCCCTTGCTTGATGCTGAACAGATCCTCAGCGTGCCAGATTTAATGCAAACAGGAGTGAGAGTGGCAAAATGTTGGGGCTGTGCAGTGTAAATGTCTCCACAATAATAATTTAAAAAAAGAAATAAAAAAATTATGAAGATTCATATTCTTTTTAGTTTGTTGTATGCAGTAAGGAGAGAAGAGCATCACTGATTTCTCAGGTGTGAAGGACCAAAGTGTTGAGGAGCTACTGTGGAAGTTTCTCAAACTTTTGGTCTCCTTTCTAGGTGGTAAAAAGGAGGTGAGGATGAGGACAGAGGTTGAATCAAGTGTCATTCTGAGCTGTCAGCAGGACAAAGCTCTGCTCTCTCATCTTTAGCTACTACATCTATCACAGATGAGTAAAAGTGCCCAAATGCAGGGGCTGTGCAGTGTAAATGTCTCCACAATTAAAAAAAAAACAATTATGAGAATTAATATTCTTTTTAGTCCTTTGTGTGCAGGAAGGAGAGAAGAGCATCACTGATTTCTCAGGTGTGAAGGACCAAAGTCCATGAGGCTTTTTCTCGAAGTTACTCAAACTTTTGGTCTCCTTTCTAGGTGGTAAAAAGGAGGTGAGGATGAGGAGAAAGGTGGAATCAAGTGTCATTCTGAGCTGTCAGCAGGACAAAGCTCTGCTCTCTCATCTTTAGCTTCAACATCTGTCACAGATGAGACTGAGCTGACATTGATGCAGCTGTGCTCTCTCTCTCCTGCTAATGCAGAGGAAAGCTTTGCTCTGCAGCTCATCTGTTTTCATCCTGTGCTTATAGGAGCATCACTCAGCACCTCTGATGTGTGGGATCAGACACTCAAAGCTGGCAGATGATGTTTGCCAAAGCAGGGCATTTGGTCTGCTGCAAAGCTTATCCTGCTGCCTGGAGTTAATTCACACAGATCTGTGTGTAGGATCTTTCAGATGACTGTGATCTTTCAGTGATAAGAGCAGCCAACACAGCCTCACACAGAATCACAAGGATTGGAAGGGACATCAAGAGATCATCTAGTCCAATCCCTCTGTAGGAGCAGAACACCCAGATTAGGTCACACAGGAAGGCATCCAGATGGGTTTTGGATGTCTCCAGAGAAGGAGACCCCACACCCTCTCTGGGCAGCCTGGGACACTCTTCTCTAACCCTCACCCTGACAAAGTTTTTTTCTCCTATTTCTGTGGAACCTCCTGTGTTCCAGCTTGCACCCATTGCCCATTGTCTTTTCATTGGAGGTGACTGAGAAGANAAACTCTAATGTGTCTTTAAACTGACAATATTATCTTGAGGAACAAGCTGAAAAATCAAGTTTCTGATGACTACCTTGAGGTATTTTGCCTTTCTTAGTGAGAAAACTCAGTGCTTGCACCTGCTGGAGTTTCTTTTCCTACAACTTAATGTCATTTTCCATTCCTCATTATTACAGAGAGCATTTTAATGTGTCAGCAGGGAGGTGGACACATTGTCACTTGTCCTATCATGGAGGTGACTGAGAAGAGCCTGGCTCCATCCTCCTGGCACTCACCCTTTCCATATTTATAGATATTAATAGGGTCATCCCTCATTCTCCTCTTCTCCAAGCTGAAGAGCCCCAGCTCCCTCAGCCTTTCCTCAGAAGGGTGATGCTACAATCCCTACATTGTCTCTGTGCTGGACTTTCTCAAGCAGTTAGACTGTCTCAAGGGGGTTGGAACTAGATGATCTTTTGATGTCCTTTCCAATCATTGGAATCATGTCCTTGTCCTATCATTGAAGGTCACTTAGAAGACACTCCTGACACTCTCCCTTTCCATATTTATAGACATGACTGAGGTCACCCCTCAGTCTCCTCTTCTCCAAGCTGAAGAGCCCCAGCTCCCTCAGCCTTTCCTCAGAAGGGAGATGCTCCAATCCCTTCACCATCTCTGTGTCTCTGTGCTGGACTCTCTCCAGCAGTTCCCTGTCCTTCTTCAACTGAGAGCCCCACAACTGGACAAAATATTCCAGCTGTTGTCTCACTAGGGCAGAGCAGATGGGGATAAACCAGGTGTATAGTGTAGGCTGTGTTTTATCCCTTGCAAATATAACTAATAACTAATAATAATTAATTTGTTAACTTCAGGAAAAAAAAAGAAAACACAACAAAAATCTTTTTGGGCTGAAAGTTCACAGAGTCATAGAGCTGGAAGGGACCTTCAAAGGTCATCTAGTCCATTTGCTCACAGTTAATACAGCTGGTCTTGGGTTCTGTCCAAACCCTGATGAATCACTCTCATGTACTTAGGTCAGAGCATACTGGGTGTTTGTCACCTGACATTTTATCCGCAAAGTAATTTGAGAAATGGCAGGGATTTTTTTTTTTCCCTCAGAAATTTAAAAAAAGGAGAAGGTTCTTTGTATCTATGATCTAAGGTTTGCAAATTCTGCATTTGTCAGGCTCCCATCACCTTGAAGTTGAGGACATTTTAAAGAGGTGATGGATGCATTGAGCAACCTGGTCTAGTGGGAGGTGTTGCCCATGGCAGTGGGGTTGGAACTAGATGATCTTGAAGGTCCCTTCCAACCCAAACCAATCCATGATCCTATAAATTATTTAGTCACTAACCTGCCATTAAAGAAAGAATTTACCATTAGTGGGACAACTGATTATTACCACAGTAACTTGTCTTTCAATTTTCTTACTGTTAATTCACAAAATCAATCACATGGGAGGAAGACAAAAAAAAGGTGGTTAGATGCATTGCAAAATCCTGGAAGGTAAAAACAATTTGTTTTAATTTTTATTTTTTTAAACTGATGGCATTATGTCCCTGAAAAATCTCCTGAAAGGAAGAGAAATGATGGGATTAGAATTCTGCCTGCAGTTTCAGTTCATAGAATCATAGAATGGTTTGGGCTGAAAGGGACCTTAAAGATCATCTAGTTCCAACCCCCCTGCCATGGGCAGGGACACCTTCCACATATCTCAGAAAGATTTATTTCAACATTTCATTGAGTTCTTAGTTTGCTTTAGCACCCAAATTAAAAACTTTTCAGTTCTTTTACACACACTTTCCCCCTTTTTGCCATATACCAAATTAATTTTACACTAAATATTGCTCTTTTCTTGGGCAGCCTCTTGCTCCCATTTTTCCCCATCAAATCAGTCCATGTCCTCTCTGTCTAAATCCCCACTGCTGTGTCTGTCCTTATTTTACTTTGAATCATTCCCTGGAATGTTAGAAAGTTAAATTCAGTTTCTGAAAAGGAACTGAGTACTGTTAGTAACCACAGAATGCTCTGTGATAAAATAATCTGTACCTGAGCATAATTTGAACTTTAAAAACTCTTTAAAGGTGAGAGAATAAGCTTTCTCAGTGTAAAATGTATCAGAAAATAAAATTGGATCAAAATCTGTCTTTAGGATGTTGAAATTAACCTTGTTTCTCAAAACTAACATGAAAAAATTCCCCTTTATGAATAAAAAAATGCCTAGAAAGACTGTTTTAAAGATGAATTAAGTAGGGCTGATTTATATTTGACGTGCTTCCTCAAGCTAATACTCAGCAGGTGCCTTGTTTGCATTTAAGAAACTAAGAGAGTGTAAGGACAAGTGTAAATGCTGTGTCAACAGCAATTATTCATAACTAGGTCAGGCTATTAAGGATGCCTGAGGAGGCTTTCACACAGCTTTTTTCTTTATTTTTAAACCAAGTTATCTTAAAAACCCACTAATTGCCCCGTTTGCCTGCATGCAAAAATTCACAAAATTATTAATTTATGAAAACATCTCATTTCACTATTTGGAAACTTGACATTTAGCCACTGTAATTAAAGCCTTGTGAAGCCTTCTGATTAATTCATTAACATGCACATTAGAAGAGGGTAGTTGCAAATGCTTCCTATTAATTTGGGTAGCAAATACTGCAGGGTGTCCAAGAGTCAAAGCCTGTGGATTGTTTTGCTTTATCATGGGGTTCAGCAACATGGAACTGCTTTGAAAAAATTAAGATGTTTGGGTTTAGTGGATGTTTCAGAACTCAACTCTTTTGCCTACAAAACTAAAAGCTGCATTTTCTGGAGTACTCAACATAAGAAGGACATTGAGATGTTGGAGAAGGTCCAGAGGAGGCTGAAGGGGATCCTGGAGAAGAGAAGGTTCAGAGGGACCTCAGAGGAGCTTCTCAATACCTGAAGGGGGCTACAGAAAGGCTGGGGTAGGACTTTTGAATAGGATATGGTATGGCAGGACTAGGAATAATTGATGTTAATTGGAAAAGGGAAGATAAAGGCTGGAGATAAGAGAGAAATTCTTTGCTGTGAGGGTGGTGAGACACTGGAAGAGGTTACCCAGAGAGGTTGTGGATGCCCCCTCAATCCCTGGAGGTGTTTAAGGCCAGGCTGGATGAGGCACTGAGCAACCTGGTCTAGTGGGAGGTGTCCCTGCCCATGGTAGTGGGGTTGGATCTAGATGATCTTTGAAGTCCCTTCAAACCCAAACTATTACATTCTATGATTGTATTTAAGACACATGAGTGTGCATTTGTTGGGTTGTGCCCATCAGCATCTCTAGGATACAGGATGGCAGGAGTAGGAGTAATGGATGTAAACTGGGAGAGGGTAGATTCAGGCTGGAGATAAGAAAGAAATTCTTTGGTGTGAGGGTGGTGAGACACTGGAAGAGGTTGCCCAGAGAGGCTGTGGATGCCCCCTCAATCCCTGGAGGTGTTTAAGGCCAGGCTGGATGAGGCACTGAGCAACCTGGTCTAGTGGGAGGTATCCCTGCCCATGGCAGGGGGGTTGGAACTAGATGATCTTTGAGGTCCCTTCCAATCCAAACTATTCTATGATGTTATGTCTACTTTATTATGTATGAGCAATCATTTCCTTTACTCTTACAGATAGAGTAAGTTCTTTTTGCTATTTCCTTTGCTAAACTGGTGGCTGAGACTTATTTTATAAATAATCCCTGGTTCTTTTGATTGCAAAGAAGTCTCTAGCTCTATTTTAAGCTCCATTATGCTGAAAAATATAAGTACATCATACTATTTTTTTCCTCCTTCCTTTTTTTTTTGTATTAAACATTCCTTTTGTCAGGTTGTCATGAGTATGAACTTTTACTACAAGCTAGCCATCATTTTTTCCTGTCTTTTAAAATTTCACTATTCTTTTATTGGGCAGGTAAAGCCACAAGTGTAAGAAATTTATTGAGATGCCTAGTTCCCTCCATAGCATCAGACATTTAATTAAGCATCAAGATATTCAGTATTTGTGCAAAGAGGCCACTCACAAGCAATGAAATTTAGCTTCAGGGCTGCAGTGTATATTAAAAAAAAAAATTAAAATCCTTATTCACTTGGTTTTCCCAAATATCCCAAATCTATTGGCTCCTCTTAAGAGTTGTTCACAACTTACTCCCTCCTGCCCTTTCAATATCTGTGAGGTGAAGTTGAACTCTCCCAAACCTTTCATTCTCAGCTCTCTCCAGCTCAGAACTGATCTTATATCTGAATTTCCACTTTCTTTTCTCATCTGGGATAGACATATCTGCCCTTTGAGCCTTCACTTATTAATTTCTCTATTTAGCATCCAGCTCTGGAGCCCTCAGCTTCAAGAAGGACAAGGACCTGTTGGAGAGGGCACGGAGGAGGCAGTGAGGATGATCAGAGGGATGGAGAACCTCTACTGTGAAGACAGGCTGAGAGATCTGGGGCTGTTCAACCTGGAGAAGGCTCCAGGGAGACCTCATAGTGGCCTCACAGTACCTGAAGGGACCTACACAAAGCTTGGAAGGGACTGTCTGCCAGGGCACAGTGTGATAGGACTTGGGGCATTGCTTTTAAACTAGAGCAGGGCAAGTTTAGATTGGATATGAGGAAGAAATTCTTCCCCATGAGGGTGATGAGGCACTGGGACAGGTTGCCTGGAGAGGTTGTGGAAGCCCCAACCCTGGAGACACTCAAGGCCAGGCTTGATGAGGCTTTGAGCAACCTGATCTGATTAAAAATGCCCCTACTCACTGCAGAGAAGCTGCACTAAATGACCTCTGAAGGTCTCTTCCAACTCAACTCATTCTATGTTTTCTATATCCCACTGTCTCCTCCAATTATTTGTGTTCTTGTATGGTCAGAGGTTATAAAAACTTAATATACTACCCTGGACTTGCTTGTGCTGTAAACATTTCATCCTGAATGCTGTTCAGTGCCATCTCTTTTTATTTTTCATGCTTCTAGGTCTGATTCTTCTCAGATTTAGTTGTACTTTTACCCCTTTCTTCAATTGCACTTGCAATATGAGACACCCTAAACAAGATGCACAGTGCAATGAAAAGAACACAGAAATAAAGCTTGAGGATTTTTTTAAATTACTTAAACTTTGAAAAAAATAAGCTCATTGCATCCTCTAGAAGAGAAAAGCCCTTAGAAGGAAGAACATTATATTCAATTTATGGAAGGATATTGTCAGAAATCATTGTATGAGGGCAACACTTCCTCATGGAATCTAAAGCAAAGCAATTAAACATAGAGAAATTAAACCAATTAAATAAAAGAAATATAGAGCAAAGCAATTAAATAGATCAGTTCTGGCATTTGCACAGGTCATCCACCAAAATAAATAATTTTTTATCTTAAATGACAATCCCATATTAAATTGTTTAAACCCTTTTATCAATATATAATAAATGATTGTTATATTCTTGGATGCTAGTGGAGAAAAGAAGTCTTATTTTTGTTTCTATTCTTATCCACTTCCTTCCCAACAACCTAGTATTTATGACCACAGAGAGGATGAAAAATATGAGAATATACTTCAAATAATATGGAACACACATAACTGCAGATTGTGACATGTGTGGGTATAAATGACCTGTACAACACTCCTGTGGGGAAATAGAAGGAATAAATACCAAGAAAACAAGTATATTCCTTAGCCAAAGGCACGTGGGAGAAATTTAATATTCCCTTAATGACCAACTTGGGGGCTGGTTCCATTTCTTCCTGGGAAAACCTTTCATCAGTTTGTCTTTTTGAGGATGCTGATGCAAAATTCAACATGGAAATTGCTCTTTCTGTGTCTGCAAGGTATTTATTAGCCTAGTTTCTTGTGGTGCTGCTGTGAACCACATGCATCTTTCTTCAATTGCTTGTTTGCTGTGCTTACTCTTGGCACTGACACCAGACATGGAAGGGATTTAAAGTAGTGAGCCATAACATTGATTAATAGCAGTAAAAGACAGTGAGTTTAGGCTGTTGTGGTGATGCATTCCCCAAATACAAGCAGGGTTTTTGCTGTCTGGATTGTTAATGTGTGTCTGTTATAAAAAAAACCAAACAAACTAAAGGACCTTCAAGATCATCACGTTCCAACCCCCTGCCATGAGCAGGCAATGGACACAGTAGACGAGAAAGCTCAGTGCCTCATCCAAGCCGGCCGTAAACACCTCCAGGGATTGAGGGGGCATCCACAACCTCTCTGGGCAACCTCTTCCAGTGTCTCACTACCCTCACAGCAAAGAATTTCTTTCTTATCTCCACCCTGAATCTCCCCTCTTCCGTTATGAAGACTAGATGCCCATTGATACCTTTCAACTCAACATACACACTGTGTTCATAGAATTTCTCATTAAGGTGATAGAAACAAAGTTTCTCTGGGTGATGGGGAGAAGTCAGATCTGCTCTCTCATCACTTATTGTAATATTTTTTAATGTTCTTACCTCTGTCATAAGCATTATTTCCTGGGGAAAAAAATTAAATTCCTAAATATTTGAACCCACTGAACTTTTACAGCTGCTTTTTCTTGGTTTTTTTCTATCCAGATAGTCTGGAGCACATTGAATACTTAATCTTTTCTGAGTTTTTCCTAATTTTTTCTCTTCAGCACCAAGCCTGTTTTGTTTCTTTCTGTGTTTAGGGAACCTGATCTTGTTTCCTTTTATGTTCCTGTGCTTTTCTGATGTTATCCCTGAGGGCCTTGAGCTGTTCTTTTATATTAATTTTATATTTCTGGAAGAAAACACTGATTTGAGACACTGCTACAGGATGCCCAGAGAGGTTGTGGTGGCCCCATCCTTTGAGACATTCAAGGCCAGGTTTGCTGAGGCTCTGGGCAACCTGATCTAGTGCAAGATATCCCTTCTCACAGCAGGGGGTTGGACTAGATGACATTTAAATATCATTTCTAATCCATTATATCCTATGATTCCATGAATTTCCACATAATCATCTGCTTCATTCTCAATTTTCACTTCAAAATACTTACTAGCCTTGTGTTGGACCTACAACCCAGCCTCCTTGTAAACTGTTTAGTACATGATCTCTGCACATTTCTATGAAACTATAAAACCCAATGCTGTGCTAGATTCACTATTAAAAATGTTTAATGCCTGGCTGATGGGGATGCTTTATCTCAAGTGCTGTTTCCTTCTTGGCAATGGTGCACATTTTCCTCAGGCTAATAGCTTAAATGTTAATATTTGCTTCTAGATTGCCTTTGTGGTGAGGCTGAGAGATACTTAGAGCTAGTCAAGCAGAACAAATACCACAGGAAAGCAGCAGAAAATTTATGTGTGTGTGACAAAAGCATGTTTGTCAGGGTGCTGGTGGGTAAAACCAAGATTTTTCAGCAGCAATTCAGATGCACAAATACAGATGTGACACCTTTCAGTCATAAAAACACCCTTTTAGGATGCAATGATTTAGTTTTGAGTTCATAGTTAAACACCAAATTGCTTTTGCCCTTGAAATGGAAAATGCTGTTGAAAATCCTGAAGAGCTTCCTTTAAATTTAAATGAAAGTTTTATCAAAGGGCTGGCAGAATATATTTTAAAATATCTGCTCAGACACCTCAGGAAATTACTTTTTTTTTTTTCCTGATTAAATATTTCATAGCACTACATCCTTATTTATTTGTACTCTCTATTTCAAGATTAAAAAAAACCCAACCTCATGCAAACCATCTCCTTTTTTTATTTTTTTTTTCTAGTAAATATTCTGTTTTTGAGTAGAAAGTCTTTTCTAAACCACAAGACCTTGCTGAGTCTGCAGGGTCAGTGTTGTCTGAGGGTGAGAACAAACACGTAGGAGCATTCCTCACTGACAGCTTCTGGAGCTGCTTTCTTAATTTAACACTTGAAGAAACCCATCTAGGGCCAGGGGCAATTTGTTTTTTTGCACTGAAAAGTTGGAGAGGGAGTCACATCTCACTTCAGGGAATCCATGGGAGACAGCACGAGTTGCTGTGTTTTTTCTATTTTAAAAATTGAAGAGTGTTTTCGAAAGTCTGAGCCTCTTCCTTTTTACTGGAATAGATGTTTTAATAATTCTCTTCCTTATAAGTATTTTAGGTGAGTGAATTTCCTGCAATTAAACATGAATAAACAGAACTGACCACAGGCTGAGGTTGACTGTGTGACCATCATGGGCATCATGATCAGCATCCCTTTTTTCCTTTTTTTTTTTTACATCTTTTTTCCACTTTTTCCAATCCTGAGTTATCTTTTTCCCTTTCCACCCCCCACAACACCCTCAACAGCGGAAAAAAGG
>VZTY01013939.1:2621-12985 GCA_013400935.1 Turnix velox
GATGGGAGGACTAGAAACGATGTAAATTGGAGGGGGGTAGATTTAGACTTGACATAAGAAAGAAATTCTTTACAGTGAGGGTGGTGAAACACTGGAACAGGTTGCCCAGAGAGGTTGTGGATGCCCCCTCTCTGGAGGTGTTCAAGACCAGGCTGGACAGGGCACTGAGCAGCCTGAGCTAGTGGGAGGTGTCCCTGCTTATGGCAGGGGGGTTGGAACTCGATGATCTTTGAGGTCCCTTCCAACCCAAACTATTCGATGATTCTATGATTCTAAGATGGAACACAGGAGGTTCCTAAGAAATAGGAGAAAAAACTTTGTCAGGGTGTGGGTGAGAGAAGAGTGTCCCAGGCTGCCCAGAGAGGGTGTGGGGTCTCCTTCTCTGGAGATATTCAAACCCCATTGGGATGTCTTAGTGTGTGACCCGATCAAGGTGTTCCTGCTCTGGCAGGGTGATGAGTCTGGAAGAAAATTATGCTACTTCACAATTTGAAATTTCCTGTAGTAAAATTGAATACTGGAGTTTAATTTTTTTTCTTTTTAAAACATGCAACACCACTGGAACTATTTTGATATATGCAAAAGATGGCATGGCCCTGACACTGCAGTAAAGACTGACAGCTATAAGCCTTTATTTTAAGACAGAAAATTCAAGGCTTCAAAAGAAACACACCTAGTAGACTTTTTTTTTTAACTTCTTACTGAATCTTCCTCCATTGTACACTATAATCAATCTAAAAGGAGAAAAAAATAAGGAAATGCCCTACGTGGACTACATTTTAGCGGTTGCAAATACATTTGAATATGTCAATGTATATGAACAAATTAGGGCAGAAGGGTGTGTTTCAAATGCTTTTCAGTGTGTACACACTATTAAAATCTGTCTGAGATCTGTTTGGAGAAAGCAACAATTACATTTCTTATTAAAGAATATGCAATTACTGCCCTCTTTACACTTCCTGCTTCCTTCAACAATGCAGACCTGTCTGCAGTGAAGATTACAAAGTCCTGCACTCTTTCACTAGGTCACCAGACTAAACAGGCCAATCCACTTTCACGGCAATTTATTCCAGATTTTCTCTTTTGGACCAACTTCTTCCTTAATAGAACTCTCTTGAGACTGGGAGCATTGTCACTTCAGGAGGGTTAGCCTCTGTAAAATTAAATGGAATGCTGTCATAACCTAAAAACCAAAAACTTTTGTGAGGTCTCTGGTGTGTTCTTAATCTTTTTCCATCTATTATCTTCAAAATTTTTATCAGACACTGAAAGATATGATCTTCAGAATTCCCAGTTTACCACAGAAGTTACCACAGCCTTAGCTGGTGCAAACATTTCATGTACCAAGCCATTATTTTACTTTCTTCTTGTTTGTGGCATTTGTCTGTCATCAGAAAAACCAGAAAGTCCACAGTTCAGATTTCTCAGGATCATAAATGGTTTGATTAAACTACAGATGTTAATTAAGACCCAAATCTGTATCTTCATGCACAGCCAGAATAACCAGCTTGTTAGCTAGGGAAAGCCCGTGATATTTAGAATATTCCATATTGTAGGATGCAGATCACAAGTGGAAATGTACCAGGGCAGCTTTGTAACCTCCTCTGCAGTTGTATCAAGTAGGTTTGGGGAAGGAAACATGTATGGGACAGACTGTCTGAACTGTACCCACACATCCTGTATGTGGCAAAAGCAGCCAGTTGCATTGGAGCTGTGTAAACCTCTGCACTGGGCTGCCAACATACTGCTACCTTCTTTGGGATAAATAGTGTCCCCTGATTTGGGAGTAAGCAAAATTCTATAATTTTTAAAGAAGAAACAAGTATCTTCAAATATCATTACACTTTTCCTTAAAAAAAAAAGTCAAAATTGTAATGTTTATTTTCACTTTAATTTGGTTAGACTATGTAAAAATGTAGTTCAAAACTTCTATCCCACGGGACTCAAACCAATATGAGTGTCTGGCCCTGACAGCCATTACTGCTTCTAGTGGGAAACACCTTCAGGGAGAAATTTCATTAGAAATTATCTGCAATCCAACAGTTTCTTGTGCCATCCTTTGTGATACTAAACAAAAATAGACCAAAAGATCTACTAAGAGAACAGTTATCAGCACTTATACATTATACATTGGTGTTGATACAAAAACAACTGTCATGGCAGAGCCATGAAGATGATGAAGGGATCGGAGCATCTCCCTCACGAGGAAAGGATGAGGGAGCTGGGTCTCTTTAGCTTGGAGGAGACTGAGGGGTGACCTCAGTCATGATTATAAATATGTAAAGGGTGAGTGTCAGGAGGATGGAGCCAGGCTCTTCTCAGTGATCTCCAATGATAGGACAAGGGGCAAAAGATGCAAGCTGGAGTACAGGAGGTTCCCAAGAATTATAAGAAAAAGCTTCATCAGGGCGAGAGAAGAGTGTCCCAGGCTGCCCAGAGAGGGTGTGAGGTCTCCTTCTCTGGAGACATTCAAACCCCACCTGGAAGCCTTCCTGTGTGACCTGATAGAGGTGTTCTGGCTCTGGCTGGAGGATTGGACTAGATGATCTCTTAAGGTCCCTTCCAATCCCTGACATTCTGTGATTCTGTGAACAAGCAGATACTGATTTACAAGGCAGTTGGGCCAATCCTATGATTCTATGATTCCGGTGCTCCAAAAAGAATTTGGTGCTCCAACATTAAATGTTTTGACTCATGTTCCCCTTCAAAGTACCCAGAATCATGTTTTAAAAGTGCATATTTCCTGTGGTGTACATGGAGCTTGGAAAATAGCCAACACAGTGTGCCTTGACCTCGACATAAGCTGGGTGGAATTAACCAGGGAGAATATCAGGTTTATCCCAAATTTAAAATCCTGCCTCCTTCTAAAGCCAGGGCTCTACCCGAGGGTTACCTCTAAAGACAGGGTTCTACCCAGGGCTGTCTGAGAGTTGCCTCCATCCACTCTGTATCTACACCCTGATTCTTTTTATGAAAATAGGTTCCTGTGATCTTTCCTTCAAAACTTATGTTTTATTAAAACATAGCTGGAGGAGAAGCTGGCTTTCCATCTCCCTCTATATAACGACTCTGTGATTAAAGCTCTCACGTAATCATGGGATTCATCTCTCCTGCCCTGAAAGGCCCCAATTCACAACTCCTCTCACCCCAGGGAGGACTCTGACCATCAGGCTGGTGGTTATTTTAGAAAAGGCAGTCTCGACCCTTCTGCTGAAACAGTGCCCTTGAGCACGAATGCAAGATTCCTTAGATCATAATCTAATGTTTAGGTTATTCCCATGGCCAGGGCATGCACTGAGTTTTCTTGGGCTTATTTCTGTCTTTGCTATGTTAAGTTGTTGTGGAATACACACAACGCTCCTCTCAAAAAAAAAAAAAAACAAACAAACAAACAAAAAAAAAACCCAAAAACCAGTCATGGGAGTGAGTACCATCATTATCACTATGACCTTCCTGCATCTAGTCAAGAAATGAGTTGTGCTGGGGAGCCTGGGGCGTGCTGCACGACTGGCCAAGAGGTCAAACTGATCAGGACAGCTGAGTAGAGGAATGTCATGATCCTGGAGTCCAGAGGACTTGGCCATGAGCACTTCTGAAAGGCTAGTCAGGATTCCCAGGTGGAAAAAGAACTTACTCCAAGGCATGAATCATGAGAGGCAAACGTGGTGCTTTGAGGTTTGGGCAACTGCTTAGAAGAGGTTTTCCGAATCATACCTGTTTGTTCACATGCTTCAATCCCACCCACATCTCGCGTTTCCCACCATCCAGACCTCCTTATTCACTGAAACACAAGTTTTCACAGAGACATCCTTGTGCTCACCAGAACATCTCTTTATTTAGGAAAGAAACAGCAGCAGCTTCTGGGGACAGTTAACACTGAAAACACCTTTTACAGCCTAACTTTTACAGCCTAAGTCCTGTCATAGCTCAGATGACGGACCCATTATCCAAACTATGGTGTGCCCATGGCTGGGAAACATATTTGAAGGCTTTACACTGAAACTGCCCTATCTGAATATAAATCCTGAAGGAAGAACTGTGTGTAAATCCTCTTTTCACTTCACGATATTCCAAGTGAAATGTTTATTTTGACACTGCATGACAGAAACATTAGTAGAAGACCTTACTAAGTCCATGCAGCAAACTCCAGACCAAAGACACATTGCTCTAAGACCTTCTGGACAGGTTCTGTTCAGGCCTTTACAAAAGATCTACATTTCCAAAGACAAGATTTAGTTGTGTATCAAAACAGCTCAGTGATGAGGTCTTTATATTATCACCTATAGCAGGAAAAGTATTTCCACTCAACTAGAATACAGGAAAAAACCAGGTGATTTTGTTCTACTTTTTCTTCTATTTTTAAAAGCCTATTTACTAAGATATAGTGGCATACCTCATAACTCCTAGCTAGGAATTCAAAATAGCAATATGACTATGAGTTAAATATAATTTGTGAAATATATGCTATATTTTATTAAAAAAATGCATGCAGTCAGAATCATGTGATGATTTAATTTGCATAGATGTAAAACCAGAATTTATTATACACAGCCTATATTCGTGAAAGTAGACAGTCACCTGGTTTCTCTTCACTGGTTTAATCTGGCAGTCCCTTACTAGAGGCAACAGAATTTTTAAAAGGCAGCCAAGATGAACCAAACACCAAGGGGAAGGAGTAAAGAAGAACAGACAAAGTGCAGGAAAAGTGGTTCACACAGATGTTAATACAACTCAAATTCTTTCAAAAATGATGGGTTTTGACAGACAGGTCAGAGAGAGCACTCAGGCAAAACAGAAGTAAGTCTGGTGTCATCAGTGCACCTCCAACCAGTTGATCTTCTCTTCCATAAATCAGAAGTTTTAGGAGGAAAACTACAGTTTACTTTCTTAGGTAATCAAAAAGCTCTCCTGGAGCAGAGATGTGGAGCAAAAAGCAAAGCAGTTACCATCTTGGAGAGAAGCTCCTGAGATATTCTCCATTCTTTTTAATAGGATATGTGATGGCAGGACTAGGAGTAACAGATGTAAATTGGAAGAGATTCAGGGTGGAGATAAATTCTCTACTGCAAGGGTGGTGAGACACTGGAACAGGCTGCCCAAAGAGTTAGTGGATGCCCCCTCCCTGGAGGTGTTTCAGGCCAGGTTGGACAAGCATGGAGTAACCTGGTCTAGTGGGAGGTGTCCCTGCCCATGGTAGTGGGTTGGAACTAGATGATCTTAAAGGTCCCTTCCTACCCAAACTATTCTATGATTTTCTCCTTGGAGAGAATGGTCTGAGGTACTGTGTGACACCAGGGCCTGGAATCACAAAATCTCAGTGACTGGAGGAAACGTGAGCCAGTCTGGAGATGGACAGATGAATTTGTTATCATTGACATGATGCCCATCTCAGCGAGCAGATTTTCAGCTGAGATGTTCAGGTAGTGAACTGGCACAAGCCCAAGCTCAGGAGGTTGGTGTCTAATCACAAGACTGCAGAAATACTCTGAAAGCAGTAGCCACATTCAGAAAAAAGTCATATAAACAATATACAAAACAGGCTTTTCCTTCTCCTTGTGCCATACTCATCTTCAAAGGATTCTCATGTACATGCACTTGGGACCTTACTGCTAAGCTAGAATTCTTTGGAAGAAGCTAAGTTGATGAGTTTTGAGGTGTCCCACTTGAGATAAATGGCTTGGGTTATCAGATAATACAGAGGCTGTTCATGTCCTTAGCATTTTCTTCTGAAAACAACTATTTCATCACTTGGAAATATTTTGGAAAGCTTTGTAGTTTTGGAAACCTTTATAGTTTTGTTCTTTCCAACTACAATATGCTACAGTATCTCAAAAGTGAGTGATTCTAGTGGGAGGTGTCCCTGCCCATGGCATGGGCGTTGGAACTAGATGATCTTTAAGGTCTCTTCCAACTCAAACCATTCTGTGTGAGTGTTCTTCACTGAGCTGCCAGTGAGATGAAACATCAGACAGGGTAATGGTTCTTATGACAATGGCCACTTGCATTTAAAAGATGCACAGCTGAATTTTTTCACTGGCATTTTCATCTGTAACAGCTATTACTAGTACCTGTTGGAACGTGGTTACTCAAACCAAGTCTTAACATTTCCTCAAGCTGCTGAGACAGCTAAGTGTAGGGCATGCTAGTAAGCAGGGTTTTTTTGCTGTGTTTCACAAGTACTACCATATAAATAGATTACAAAGCTTAGGCTGCTTTTGTGTGTGTGTGTGTTAAGAGAGAAAAAAATACTTAAATGTTATTTTCAGTTTCTGTTATGCAACCATGAAGAAAGCGAGCAATGCTAAGAAGCGCTAGGTGGCATGCAGCATA
Organism: Turnix velox; assembly: GCA_013400935.1. NCBI lineage: Eukaryota > Metazoa > Chordata > Aves > Charadriiformes > Turnicidae > Turnix > Turnix velox. The sequence continues at coordinate 8,952 of VZTY01013939.1, forward strand.
AGCCATATATGATGAGGTGGAAATAAACCATCCTAGATGAGGTGTGCATTACTTGTGGATGGGGTAAGTACCTGAGCAGTAATGAGAGTTCTGCTGATCGTCTGTAATTTCAGGCAGAAGATGACCTTACCTTTTCCATCATCGTGGGTCAACATCACTCTCAAGTATGCATATGTTTGTACAGTGGTTCTTCTTAATAATGAACATTTCCTTTCAAGCTCCAGCTCTCTGGTAGAGAGAAAAAAAAAATAACAAAAACAACCAACTACATGTCTTTATTTGATTCATGGATCTATGTGAATACTTCTAACTCCTCTCCATTTCTCAGTCTACTTCACTTTCCACCCCTCAGCTCATGTCTAAACATAAAGATATTTACATGTCTGAAAGGAACTGGAAAGCATCTGTGATGTTTCACAGAGGATCTGATAGCTCTTCTCCCACAAAAGCCTATTTCCACATCATTATGTCACAGTGGCACTTCAATGAGGGGCAGCCCAGGAAGGGTGTCTGACACAGCTTCAATTACAGATTCACTCCTTTCACTACTTCACTTGAAAGAGAAATATTTGCACTGAAATGTTTTCAGGTAACGTTGTCCTTCACTTGAATCGGGCATTTCTCTAGTCCTTATAGAATGGGTCATCAGTAAGAGATGGTCTTTGGATAAATGCACTTCTACACATTGTTCAAAGACTCTAAAACTCATGAGACTTAGAAATTTTGCTTGGATTTCTGGTGTTCTTGGCAGGCTCTAAATCCACAAATTCATGAGTGGCTGTGTTACAGTGATTCATATGCCACTTTCATTTTTGGAAGGTAATGCTAATGGCATCGGAGAATGATTATTTGAATGAGATCTGCACCCACTTCCCTCAAATTAGGACTCTAAAACAGCTCAGAATGGAGCTTTCAGCATAAATACATAAAAATATATGTGAACACTTAGCCTGGATAGGGTTTGGCTGTGCAATTCCAGCCATCGGGGGATGAGCAGGATGAGCAGGACTTTCTACAGTTGCTGTAGAAGGTTGGGCAAGCAAACATCTGGGGGTGGACACTGAGGAAGAGGAAATATCTACGTGTCAGTACCAGGAAAGTTATATTGTACAGATGCTTTTTAGGCATGCCATCTGTGCTCACTCATACCAGAACACGGCTTTGATGACATGCCACAGCTAGAGGGCCGGCAACAGACGTCTTGCTTTAGTGATGTCAGTGACACAACTTGGTAAAACTCCATGCTTAGTAACAGGAATCCTAATTCTCAAACCCAGTTTATGGTTGTCCTGTGTGTTTTCACCCTTGCTAAATATTTTGATCCTGAGAGCAATGAAGGAGACTGTGGAAAACAACGCATACTAGGTCAGCAACACCACCTGGGCTTCTCATTGTTTTTTGTTTGCCTGGATCTAGACTAAAACACACAAGAAACCTGGTTTATAGCAGCTTAATGACAAGAAGTTGTGTTACTATTGCTGCTCACAAACTCATATTAAATCTTTCCTATTTCCAAAGTAAACTGCCCAATGTAATTGATAGGTGCCAGCACACTTGAAAAAGTCTTAACTTTAAAGAAACAAAATGTGATGTAAATAAAAGTGCGTATGTTTTGATCAATGTATAAAAATTATGAAAAATAAGGTTTGAATTAAATTTCCACCTTCTCTGTGGTGCACTTTAGAATCTTTAAGAGGGAGTTTGTTCTAAATTCAGTTCCAGTCCCGGTTCTACTCTTAAATCCATGTGTGGCCTCAGGCAAACACATTCATTTCTGTTTCTGTTTCCCTGCCTTTAAAGTGGGGGTAACACAACTAACCCAAATAGCTGAGCTGCAGTTTATGAGTAACTCGATTATTAGATTTCTGAGACATGAAACATTATTATTATTATTAGGATTCACCGACCAGCCAGTCAGAAGAGTGTGACAGAAGTGAAGGAGAGAGGTCTTTGACAGTAGCAGGATGCGAGCTAGTCAGTCAGGCTGAGCAGCTGTGAGAGGAGGTGGCTCTAAGGAGCAGATAGTTGGTCTCATAAAAGTGAGAACTCCCCCTTTGTACCCACTTTCTATGTATTACCCCACGCTACCCAAAGCCCATAAAAAACCCAAGTCCTCTTTGAGAAATGAATAGGTCCAAAGTGCTACAAGAAACCAGCTGCCAGCAAATAAACTTCTGTGTGAGAGAGCTAGATGTTATTTTCTAGTGGAAATGTCAGAATTGATTAAAGACTTTGCATTTCTGCTTGAAATGAGAGAGTACTGGATGATATATTTTAAAGACACAAGAAGTCAGAAGCCTGATAACATGAAGATAATGGAGTAAATTAATTTGCAGTCATTTGTTAATCAGCATATTGAGTCCAAATTTACACCACTGTACATGGTATACATAGGAGTGCATTTTAATAACCTATGACAAAAATACTCTGCGCGTTGGCAAGGTCAGTATCATTAATTGTTATTTCTATTATTAACCTTTGGGCTTGTGTATCCTCCACAGATTCATGATTATGCAATAACTGTGCTACAAGATTGCACTTTCTAATAGCAATTAATAGAAGGGCACATGGCCAGTTAACCAGGAAAGGCATTTACGGATCAACTTCATGGTCCTGGTCTTGTCTCTGAGACTTGCACAGATGCCTACGAGGGATTGTACCTGTCAATTCCCCGAACTGAAGGAGGAAATCTGCCTGAAAGTCAAAACAAACAAAAAACGGGAAGAGATCGGGCTGAGATCCAGGGTCCCTTCTCTTCTCAGTCTGCTGGTGAATAGAGAAACAGCCTCAGCTTTCAGGGAAACCTGCACCCATTGCCAGGTTCACTCTCCAGGAACTCCGCTGCCAAGTCCTGCATCAGCGAAGATGGGAAAGGTCTTAAAAACAAAAGAAGAGGGAAGAAGTCCCCCCGGGGAGAAGTTATGCGAATAAAGGCGATTCTCAAAGAGCGTTCCCGAGGAGCACACGGTGCCAGGTGAAACACTGGGCAGGAGAGCCGGGGATGATGCGCGGCGGGACCCGGCCCCGACGGAGAGCGGGCAGCGAGCCCGGGGGATGCCCGCTCCAACCCACCGCATCCCCGTCCCGCGGAGGCCACCAGCGCGGCCGCAGAGCTGCTGTCTCAGCCGCCTAAAATCACCGGTGGCCGTGGGGCGCTGCCGGCACGGAAGGGGCCGCCGCCGGGGCAGGTGTGGAAAGAAAGGAGCGGGCGGAAGGATGGAGGGATGGAGGGAAAGCGGGGAGGGGGGACCGAGGGAACCCGGGGCGATGGAGGGGGGCGGCAGGGATGGACACACGCAGCCGATCCTCTGTGTGTGTGTGTGTGTGTGTGTGGGGTGTGTGTGTGTGTGTGGTGTGTGTGTGTCCCCGCCGCCGCAGACCCCGCCGCCGCGGAGGCAGGAGGCAGCAGGCGCGGAGCGGGCGCGGCGCAGGGCGCGGAGCCCCCACCCCACCTTCTCCGGCTGCCCCGACGGCACCGCCACCCCCTCCCCGGGGGCTGCGCGAACCTCCCCGCCACAAGGAGCCGTGCGAGGCCGCGAGCGTGGGGCGAGAGGGAGGTGGGATGGGGGGAACAGGAGGAGGACACGGGAGGATGCGGGTACAGACAGACAGACAGAGAGGCAGAAGCAGGGCTGTCCCACGCCGGTACCTTGCTGCCTTGGTGTTTTCTGTCCGAGCTCCTCCTTGCTGAGGCAGCTCGGGAGTGGAGCCGAGCGGGCGGAGGGGGTTGTGTGTGTGTGTGTGTGTGTGTGTGTGTGTGTGTGTGTGTGTGTGTGTGTGTGAGAGCGAGCGAGAGCGAGAGGGACTCTCCCTCTTCCCCCCTCCCCCTCCTCCTCCTCCTCCTCGCTCTCCTTCCTTTAAACGCCCACTCCTGATGGGTGAAAAGACAACTTGAACTTCAGTGCAATTAACTTCGCCGGCGCCTCGGAAGCCGAAGGTGTCGCCGGCCTCGCCCGCCGCGCTCCCATGAGTGAGTCGGTCCCGCTCCTTCGGGGTAGCTCCTCGGGGACACGGAGAGGGGGAGCTGGGAAGAG
>VZTY01013939.1:13041-24463 GCA_013400935.1 Turnix velox
GGGGGGGAGCCGGGGCCGCGGCGGGGGCACCCACCGTTGTGATTTACGGTACCGATTCGGGAGGGTGGGCGGAAGGCGCGGAGAGGGAGGAGGGTTGCTCCGCTCAGCGCTGCCGGCGCCGGATCCTCCCGACCGGCACCGGGCACACACACAGACACCCAGAGACACACACAGACACACAGAGACACACACACGCACACACACACGCACACACACACACGCACACACACGCACACACCTGCTGCCTCGTCGCACCGCGGGCGGCCGCCGGCCCCGCTCCGCTCCCCTGCCCGCAGCCGCCTCACCGCCGCCGACATGGGGGGAGAGCGGGGAGGGGTGGAGCGGGCAGAGAAGGGGAAAGAAAAAGAAAAAAAAGAGACCTTACAAAAAAAAACCGTAAAAGTTTGGCAAACTTCTTCCCTGGCCCCGCGCGCCTCCCGGCCGCGGCGGGCGCAGGCGGCAGCAGCCCCACGGCCGCGGACCAAGTGCTGGGCGCGGGAGGGCCGCGGTGGGAGGGAAGCAGATGGACGGAGGGGGTCGTGGAGCGGTGCTTCCGCCGGAGCGCGGAGGTTGCGCGGGGAGCCCTCCGAGCCGCGGTGGCGGATCGGCCCCGCCGCGCGTCCGTGGCGGCGGGTCGCGTGTGCCGTGTGCGTGTGTGTGTCTGTGTGTGTCTGTGTCTGTGTGTGTGTATGCGTGTGCGTGCGTGTGCGTGTACCCCGCCCGCCGGCTGCGCGACCCGCCGCTGCCGCTGTCACGGGGAGCGGTGCCAGGATCTCGCCTCTGTGCTCGAGGATTTTATTTTGAATTCTTTAATTCTTTTTTTTACTTTTTATTTTGTTTCCGCCGCTCCGTCTTCCAAAACCCTCCAGTCGAGGTTTTTTACTTTTAAAACCTTTTTGTCGCCGTCTCTCCTCGGTGCCCGGTGGGGGAGCGCTCCTGACAGGCACCTGCCGGGGCCGGAGTTTGCCCTCTGCAGTCCTCGGGCTTCTCTGCCTGAGAGAGAAACTTCACTAAAATGCAAGTTTGCTGAAATACTTTCTCAGCAGCTCCTGAGCTGAAGCGCAGTTGGGTCTGAGGGAAACTCTCCCTTGGTTTTAGCCAAGTCCCACTGAGCTCACAAACTCCAGTACGATCTGGTCCTTGGTGCTTGGGCGAGAGTTCTCGGCAGCCCCTTCTCTTTCCTTGGGATTATTTTGGTGCGCTGTATTTTGTCGGTTTGTCTGCTGGAGTCTGCTGGCAAACATTAGCATTCAAGCTTACATTTTTGACAAATGTGCAGACAGGAATAGCATGAATAGGCATCTTAAATATTAACAACCTAAGCATCTGTTGTGAAACAAATTTAATATATTTACTCTGCTTTTTCTCACATTGTTAGAAAAGGTTACAATAAGTGTAATATTTCAGCTGTAGTTAGCACAAGGAATGCCTGGGTGTTTCACTACCTCTTCTAAGCATTTAACACAATCACCAGATAGAAATGTGTCAAATCAGATGTACTATTCAAAAACAACTCGAAACAGTGAGCGTAGAGTGTAAAGGCATGAATGTAGGATGTTCCCCGCAATTTGTCTCTTCTAATTGCTCCTACAGCACTGTTGGTAGAATCTTAGGGGGCTCCTTCCAGTCCCATATTCCTATATGCTCTTTAATCCCTTTACACATACACTCGTTTTCTAATTAATTTTCAATTTGAGACTGTTACTGGTATTACCTTGCTTTTCAAGTCAAAGCAACGGTTTGCACAGAAATGTGTAATAACATAGAGTGGGGGAAAAAAAATGAGCAGGCAGAAAATGCAACATGTTCACACATAAGCGTGCATCTGAACAGACAGCACACACACACACAATAAGGCAATAGAAGAGAAATTAAAATCAGTGGCTAGTATGTGATACATGCCCACTCCTGAGTACAAATGCCTAGTGGAAAAGAAACAACTGACTCCAAGGAATTCCTCCATCCCTGGAATAAAACTGTTCTGAGCAGAACAAGAGCACAGAAGAGTAAAGTCTCCAAAAAGACCGCAGAGTTATTTCAGGAATCAGTGCATTCCTTCCCTTTTTTTTTTCCCACAAGCTCAAAAATGTAATAAATAAGTTCCTTTATATGCAAAAGAGTTTGCTGGAACAAAAGGAAAAAATTTAAATGGAATCCTTTTTGCACGTACACTTTGCAAAACTGGCCATTTCCTTTCTCTATATTCCTTCCCCCCAGTACTTTAAATAGGAAAGGAACTCTGTCAGTCTCTTATTTTCCTCATAGATGCCCATCCCAGGAAGGGCTCAGCTGAGAGAGCCCACCTCCAGCTCACTCATGGAATGATGCTGCTTCGGCAGAACAAGGGGCAGAGAGGGACCCTCTGTGCTGGTTCCTACAGGAGCAGGGCACCATTGTAGGCCCAGTGGGTCAGCCTGTGAGCTGCTTGTTGCTGTGCCTCCCAAGGGAAAGCAGGCAGCTCCAGTCCTGCCTGCAGCTCTCCCTGCCTACCACCATCCCACTGCCACCCCCAGCTTCACTCCTGCCGGGGACAGCGGCCACCCCTGCAGCACGAAAACCTGGAGAAGTCCTAAACCAGCACTACTAACTCAGCTCACATTTCAGGTTTGGGTTAGAGAGCGATTTAAATGTTCTGCCATTCAGTTGATCAGCTGAACTCTGGTGTCCATGAGGGAAAAAAAACCCCGACAAACCAACAACAAACCCCAAAATTGTATCAACAACTCAATTTTTGCAAGTATTTTCACCTTCTTAATGTCACCTGCTTTATAATCTAAGCACAGTCCGAAAAACTCGTTCTTAAGGTTTCCAGCTGCATTTGGAAAAACCCCAATTAATGGAAGAAATTATTTTATTAATAAAATAGTTTGGAGTATGTATTAAAAAATATTACATGCAGATTCCCGAATTAAAACTGGAGGAAATATGTCTGAAATATTTTAGTCATATTTCTGGGAACTAGGCTATTTAAGCATAGATACTACTGAAGCATTTTATTGCCTTCTTGTGTATAACTGCCATTGCTCTCTCTAGATATATTTTATATATATCCAATGAAGCCACAAACTTTCCTTCTACAACACTTTAAACACATCTGGAACATTTTACTTTCTTATAATTTATGTTAATAGATGTAGAGTGTATACACAATCTTCTCAGAAATCATTGCTTTTTTCCAAAGGGGATTTTTTTTTACTTTCAGTCGGGGAATATATTTATAAGAACAAAATAACTCAAAAGTATAGGCAATTCTATATATCATTTTATTTGCTGTTATATTAGGTTGATTATATAAAGCTCTCATTTAGAGAGATGGGATGATGAAATTACAGAGCAGTGACTGCCTTTTGGTTTTTTTGTTTTTTTGTTTTTTTTTTCTCAAATGGAAGTAGTTGAGGGCTGCAAAAATGTCTGGTTTCGGTGAAGTTCTTTGAGTACTTCATATTTTCCCCTAGAATTTCTGACAAATTAACGTAACTGAAATGCCCCCAGTCTCTCAGCACGGGAGGCTGTATTTTCAGGTAAGAAATGGAAGTTCTGCTTTTGCCATTACAGGCAGCAGGCTTCAGTAATCTGCTCCTCTTGTGGAATGAACACTTTCTACTTAAAGCTATCACGCACCTACTGTTTATTTACGCTGCATTAAACTGACAGCACGGCAATCAGAGGAAAAATATGGCTTACTTTCCCCAAGTAAACACCGCTTTATAGGTTAGTGCATATATTTATATTCCTGTCGCCACTAAATAATGGCTGTCTCCATTTTAATATCTACCTGTGATGTTATCCAGGGCAGCTGGCTCTTCCTTGTTAAATCTGAGGAAAAAAAAAAAAATAAAGGAGGGCAAGGAAGAAAAGAAAGTTGTGGTAACAGTCCACTCCAAGAAGAGGAATTTAATAGGATTCAGTATTCCTCTTTGTGGCACGCAGAAGCCAGCTTTAAAGGCGCAGCAGTGAGTTCTACTTGGTGGATTTGAATTGCATCTCAAACAGGGAAAACAGAATTCCTTAACAGTATTTGTCTATCCAAGTCACTGAAATTGTATATTCAGGCAACGGCAGATTAAGGGCAGAAGCATTTTATTAATAACTGAAAGCACATATGTGTGTGTGATGAAAAATGTTCTGCAAATCTGTCACTATGCAATCAAGTGCATTTTTTAAACTTTAGTTGTCACAAAGTTGCTACTGATTCTAAAAAAAAAAAAAAAAAGTAAACCAGTTTGACGGTTAAAGAGTAACTTACAGTTCTCCTTGCTTGTTATACTGACATTTTGCAACTTTGTAAACTCTGTGTCAGAAATCTCTATTGATGTTACTTTTAGCCTTGGACTAAATGCCTCCGAGTAGCTGGCATTTGAACTGAGGATAACCGCAGTCAGAATGACCCACAGGCTGCAGAAAACTTCCCTAAATTCTCCATCAGAGGATTCCATTAATAACCTCTATGGCAGATGTCCATTTCCCCCCACCCCCAACTTCTGAAATTGTTGTATTTAACATCATTAGCTGATGCAGCAGTTAACATGTGAGTGGAATCATGAACAGCCTTAAACAAAACTTGTCACTGTTACTTCAAAAAGGATATACTAGAGTGTTCCCTTCAAAAAATCTTAAGTGTTTTGGTACATTTGCTGTCCTGTGGTACCCAGGCTTACCACAGTTAGCACCAACACTTCATTGGTACATGCTTTATTGCTTTGAAAGCACTGCCCTCACTGAGTGTAAACCTTGATAGAGATTAATTTTGCCTGCACTGATTTTGTTCGTCCACCCGGATCTCTTTGTCATGCCTGTTATCTACACTTCATCTCTGTCATCTGGTACTCCATAGGAGGAATGGCACAGTAATAGAGCACAGAACCAGAGTGGAGTAACATTCCCCAGGCACTGTCTGAATTGTAAATATCTCTATTTAAACTTGCTGGGCCTGACTTTCTTCCCATCTGCAGAGTGTGGTAGACTTCTATTTTCACAGCCCTGGTAGGGGAGCTGGTGTTAGGTGTTCAGATGGGCTGAGGGACACACTAACTATTCATTTAGAATATCAATCTTTGGAGATCAATTTTGCTGTGAGACTGTGTGCAATGTGTGTACCAGGATCAGGTCAGCGTGTAAGAGGCTCCTTTCACTGAACGTGGGTTTTCTCCTTGCTGTGAGCTGTGGTAAAGCATCACTGGACATACAACTCCATCTCTGCAGGTTCACCAGAGATAGTTCTCACCACCTCATGCCTTTCTCTTGTGAGCTGCTGGTTAGATGGACCTCAGTCACCCCAGCTGCACCTGGGTGCAGAACATCAGGATGGGCCACGTCTATCAGCTGTGTTGGGCTTGCATAACTCCCAGCAACTATCTGCTCTATCTCTTTCCCTTGGCACCCTGTATGACATGATATGACCTGAGGAGATGAGGGAGGTGCTTTAAACCTCGAATGCATCTCATCTTCCCAGGATCCTGCTCTGACAGGATTTATTTGGCCAGCAGCAATCATTTGTGTGTCGTTCCACTTGCTGCTCACTAGAAGAAGTGATGATGCACTCAGATCATATATACCTGGAGGATTGTCTCATAATCTTTCCTGGTGTCTGGAGTCCTGGTTCAGGTTTCAGCCATGACAAAAATGTGTGATCTTGAGTAAAAGAACTGCCTGTGCCATGTTAGCCATCCTTAATGCCACTGTGCCTCATTTGGGAAAAGCTCAGCTCTTCTAACTTCATGTGAAAGAGGAGGAAGCTGCGCCAAACAATCCCTCTATAAATGCAGCCTCAAAGTGTCCCTGGCTGTAAAATCACTCATATCTATATTGTGTGGAACACTGAAGGATTAATTAATTCTTTCTATTTGTAAATGAGTCTTAAAGTGAAAAACATTGTAGTACAGCACAAGTGCAAAGAATTGCTGCTCTGAACTCAAACCCACACGTTTGAGTTACCAACAAAGGTATTTCCTTTTCAGGAAATGCACTTAAAACTCACATCTGTTTGCAACAGACAGGTAATTATAAACATTTGCAATGAACATGATAAAAATTTAAAATATCATACATGCCCCGTATTCCCAATTCTAATAGATGAAATAAAAGACAGGAAGAGAGGAGGGGGGAGAGTGTACATGCACACAAACTCACAGAAGAAGGACCAAAGACAAAAAAAATGAAGCATCAAGAAATCACAGATTTAGTTCTAAAATGTTTAGAATCAAAGATTGAAAATCAATATTTTTGTGGAAAGCTGTATTAGAAAGATTTTTAATCATTAATGCTTTTCATCCTAGGTGGGCTTCCTTGATAAATGCAAAAAGTCTCAAGAATAATTAAAGGCATCTTATAACTTTAAAAAAAAAAAAGAAAGACAGTTTTAGCTTCTAAGGATTTGTTGTAATATAATAATACTGTATGCTTCTTAGTGTTACTTCTAAACTAGACATTTAATTACAGTCTTTGTGAGATCATGCTATCTGTATAGTAACCAGTGCACAAAAAGAATGATATATGCTTTTACTTACAAGCTCTTGCTTGCCAGCTTTCCTTTTTAAGATTAGATTAAGAACTCCAACCCAGAATGTTCACGTCTTTAATGGAAACAACTTCATTTTACAAATATTTGGGGAAGAACAGGGCATTTATTGTAACAGTCTTTCTTCTGTAGTTACGCTTTTTTTTCCAATGATACTGAGACTTTTTTAGCAGTTTGAATTTTTTTCTGTGCAAAGAAAGGCCCAAAGTCAGCATTTCCATGCTTGTTCCAAAGACAAGACTTTAGATACCAAATGAAATAGCATGTTTAAGTTGAACATTGAGAAGTAAAGCTAAAAGAATAATAATCTATGAGTAGTTTGGTAGGTTTCTCACATGTAGAACTTAATATTTACAGCTTGCCTTTCCCATGTCAGATATTGAAAATTGCCTGAAACATGTTCCGGATAATGCAAATGTAATGGGATGCAGAACTTGGTCCCTACTTTGCTGGGGAAAAGCAAGTACATTTGCAAGGAAGATCAGGTGCATAAAATGAGAGTTTCCCTTTTGCTGTGTTTGAAGATTGCTGCAGTTGTGCAGGCTGTGAAATGAGCTCCTCCACGTCCTCAACTTCCCACAGCTCCCACAGTCATGGCAGGACAAGGCACGGTGGGAACTACATCTGAACCTTTTCAAGTAGAGCTTTGCCATTGATCGTATCTGTGTCCTCTTTTGGGTTTTGTTTTTGGCTTCTTAATCATCAGGAGTGGCACCACATTGCTCTCTAGCCCCTAGTTTCAGCATGATTTGTAGGAAAATCACACAATCAAATCACAGAATCCCAGAATATCGGGGGTTGGAAGGGACCTTAGAGATCATCTAGTCCAATCCCTCTGCCAGAGCAGGAACACCCAGATCAGGTCACACAGGAAGGTGTCCAGATGAGGTTTTGAATGTCTCCAGAGAAGGAGACCCCACATCCTCTCTGGGCAGCCTGGGACACTCTTCTCTCACCCTGACAAAGTTTTTTCTCATAACTCTTGGGAACTTTCTGTGCTCCAGCTTGCATCTGTTGCCTTTTGTCCTATCATTGGAGGTCACTGAGAAGAGTCTGGCTCCATCTCCTGACACTCACCCTTTCCATATTTATAAACATTAATAAGGTTCCCCCTCAGTCTCCTCCCAGTTAAAGAGACCCTTTTCCCCCAGCCGTTCCTTGTGAGGGAGATGCTCCAATCCCTTCATCAATCAATCAGTCAAATCAATCAATCACAGTCAATATCTGTCCCAGTGACTGTCTTTTATTGACTTTCTTTTTTTTTTCTTTCTTTTTTTCTTCTTTTTTTTTCACTTAACTCATTGAATACCACAATCTTTTTGGACATTCCTAGATTTTTTTCTTTTTTATAAATAAGCTTTTTAAGATAATGGATGTCATGATATATGTTATAATAGCATTTTTATATTTGAAACTTGAGACTCCACATCTTACTTTATTTGGACTGCATGTCCTATCAGAAGTTGGCTTCTGGAATGCCACTTAAAATGACAGTTAGGACACACATAGGTGCAGTTCCTGTTTTCAAGGTGTTGCAGATGAACTTGATACCATGTAAGAAAACTGAATGAGTAGGATCTTTTTATATGTGGGGAATGACAAAAATATGCCTTAAGAAGCATTATACAGCCTGATAAATTGCAGCTCCAAGCAGTATTTCATATAGGTTCTGTCTCTTTAAAAATGCAGTCTCCTCTATTTGCCCTATTAATTGTTGATATGTTGCCATCCACGAGACAAAAATTAGAGCTGTAATTAAATAATCATGTGATGCTCCTTAGTGCCAGTGAGAGCAAACTCATTTTTCCAGGCCCTGATGGTCACTGATTATTGTATTACTACTGGCTTGCTTTATTTTTTTTTAATGGCTCTATATTGCTGGGTTACCTAACCACTGCCCTTCTTTTCAAAATTAAAGGAATTGAAGAACATTAAGTCACTTAATTGGCCGGTGGTCTGTGGAGACACAGACTGGTTCTACCTTCTCTGCTTTTTGGTCACTCTGTTGGGTTGTACCGGGAGAACAACATGAGTGGTGTGGTTGTGTGCCATTTAATTTACACTGGTGTTTTGGCTGGGATGGATGCATATAGGGAATGCCAGGAGAATTACAAAAGGAGCAGGGTATTAAAATTCAGAAATGATTAAAATTGAAATAAAAGGATGCTGCTTCTTTGCCAGTACTCTGGCAGTCATAATGACACATAGAGATTAGTTTCCACCTTCATCTTTTCCTTCTTTCTCATTTCCTCTTGTTTATTGTTGACACATTTTCCTTATGTCTCTGCTTCTCAGCGCTTTTTTTCACTGTTACATGTTCCTACTTCTTCTCTTTCCTTAAGCATGGAGAAGCTTACTTAACCTTATTATAACAATAACAGAATAGGTTATTAATATTTAATATGCACATGATTAAAATTTCTCTCTTAAACATAGGTCAGCTCTATTATTAACTGACATGTTATTTTTCATTAAAAAATTTTTATTCTGCCCTTACGGTTTCTCAAACACCCTTTACTTTGGTGGTGATTTAACACATAATGTTTAGAAAACTGTGTTAGGCTAGTGAAAAAAAAGAACTTACCAGTCATGGATAATCAATTATGCATGAATTCAGATATAACAGATGGAAACTGGTGAGTTAAAGTTTCTCTTTAGCTTCGTGATTTTTTTGTTTTGTTTTTGTGACACCTGTCTCTTATGTATAGATAAACATCTAACATAGCATACTGCTTTTCATGCATCTTTGTGGGGTTTTTTGCCTCTTTTTTTTTTTGTGTGTTTCTTTTTGGCTTTGTGGCTGTGGCACAAACCGTTTCTCCCCTCTTCCTAAACTTATCCTTTTTATTAATTTGCTTGTCTGCTGGCGTTTCTCTCCTGCCTGCTCTGGGGCTAAATTGTCCTGTGATGCAGCCGCTGTCTCATCTTCTAATGAATTACACAAAGTTGTTTCACCTTAAAATTGTGTCAGCTCACTATTTGAGACCTTGTGAGTCCTCTTCTGCCTTCAGCTGCTCATGGCCTGTAGTGTTAGGACATGAAAGCAACAGGGCAGACTGTGGCTGTGCATATGGATTCATGTATGCACAGAGCCACATTCTTGTGACTGTGACACTTGTGGAGGCGTCCCACTGCAAAGGCATTAATTAAATTTCTTTCAATCATTTGACAATGAAGCAGATTGGTCTCTCTTGCTTCTTATTAAAGAGTTTGGTATGGACTGGGCATGAATATTTCTTTTGGTCATGGAAAGATCTCCACAGACCTAAATTAAGCAAAAAAAAAAAAAAAAGATAAACCTTTGTGAAATGCCAAATAGACATGAAGTAAAAGAATAGCTAAAAATGTTTTGTTTTTCCACAAAAATATCCCACAACACAATAACCTAAAAAACAGGGATTTTGTCCAATTCATTCATGGCAGAGTATTGAGGGATTCTTGTATTTGAAGGTGTCCTGTGTTTCAGAAACATGGGGGTAAGTTGATTAGGAGATTACTCTTCTACTACTGCAATAATTTTGAGCATTTCTTGACTTAACTCCACCTTTGAACTGGCACATTTTTGGATGGGGTGCAGAGAAGTTTTCTTTCCTAGAAAAGAAAAATGAGTTGAGAGAATGCTCCACATCTTCACAAGCAGAATATTTCAAAATTTCTTGTGAGCATCTTACCAATATTTTTAAAGAAAAAAATAAAATCTAGCCCAGGAAGGAGCTAATCTGCCTGGAAAAAAAATATGCAGAAGAGGTACTAAAAAAAAAAATTCACATGGACCCTGGGAAAATAATTAGCTTCAAATGTTATTTCTTCTATCATAGTTGAAGCTCTGCTGGGAAGCTTCACATGCATGCCTCAGTTTCTTCTCACTCAGCGATTCTTATAATGCAAACTTTTCTCCCAGATTTTTGTACATAATGCAGGAACTTAATCATTTGCTTCTAGCACTTGCATAAGGATAAATGAACTATCATAAATATTAACCTCATTTTTCCCTAAAAATACTGTCTTCTGGTGGGTTCTAAACTGGCACTCTCCATCCCAGTTTGTTTCCATTGAAGCAGCTTAATAGGAAATCTAGAAATCTTCTAACAAATATATACATTAAATACTTCAAGACGTCTGTTATTTTCTCCTTTTTTTTTTTTTTAGCTATTTTTGCTGAATGGGGACAAGTAGTTTGAATATTTACAATGTACTTGGAGTCACATTTTTAAGTGACTTGGTTTTGTCTTGTGTGGTTTGCATTTAAACACAGCATATTCTGACACGTGTATAAATGACCTTTATCTGAGTGGCACTGCATATGCTCAGCCTTTTTTGTGTTACATTATTCCTTAAAAGAGCTGTGATTACTAACAGCTGATTGTTCCTGAAAAGACCTGTGAAAACTCTTTCATTTCTTTTTTTGTCACTATGTGGAATCATCGGAGCTTGACATTGGAAGGAGCCCTTGAAGAAAAAAAGTGAATACGGCCAAAACCACCAACTTTCAATTTGTTTTACACCAAAACCACACATTTTGCATGTGCTTTATGTACAATGAACGTTGACTCCTGTCAAGTTTGGCCATAATTAGATGTGCAGTTTTACTTAAAAGGTTTTGAGCCTTAGAAAAAGTGTAGCAGAACCTGGGCAGAGCTCTGAGTTAACAATGAAACTGGAAACAGGACATTTCATGTGGTTTTAGGTTTCATAATGAAAGTTTGATGCAGTTCAAGTCATGAATCAGTTCTAACCATTTCCTTAGACTTAAACTCTTCCATGCTTTCAGTTTTTGTCAGTAGATGTTATTCATACTATCAGGTCAAAGAAAAAGATGATTTTAGATTTAGACTAGACATAAGGAAGAAATTCTTTACAGTGAGGGTGGTGAAGCACTGGAACAGGTTGCCCTGGGAGGTTGTG
>VZTY01013939.1:47563-112978 GCA_013400935.1 Turnix velox
TGGAGCACCTTCCTTATCATCTCCATGGCCCTCCTTTGGACCCAGTCCAACAGCTCAATGTCCTTCTTGTGTCTAGTTCTGGATCCCTCAACATAGTATTTGAGCATCTGAACACTCAGTATTAAAGCTGTTTTATCTGGCAGCAATCAGGTCAGCAACTTATTAAAAGGGAAAAAAGTGTAGCTATTTTTCTCTGCTTCTTCATAAGAATTAACTAGGATAAGGATGCCAAAGTCTCTTTCCAAAACTGTTATGGTGCCTGGGTTTGTTGTGTGGAGTATGGGAATGTCACTTTTTTTTCTCAAATAAATACAGTTTCTGGCTTCAGAGGACTCTGTAAGTTGTTAGTGTATCCCTCAGTATCTGTCTTGGCATGAAGTATTGTGTTTCTGCCCTTGAAAGAGTGAGGAGCAGTCCAATAGAGGGAAGATGCTAATGTTGATTTCTTTTGTGGTGATGTTTTGGTTTGTTTAACACTCCTGAAGTCTCCTGTATTGAGAAACCAGCAGCTGTCTTCTGCTAGGTTCTCCCATGAACTGAGTAGAAAATTAGTGCTTTGCAGGGAATGACATTTTTGGGGCTGTGCTCCCCACTTTGCTAACTATTTGCTAACTATTTGTATCTCAGCAGTCTTAGAACTGCGTCATGTGAATGATTATCTGTGTCATATCAGCACTGAGTTTTTGGGAAGTGACAGTAGAAAAGGAACAAAGCACATGTCTGATAAACTTCTAAAATGTGCCAGTGTTGGAGAACCGATCCCTACTTCTCTTTTCACTCAGTGATCCTGACAATGGTATACTGAATCACTTGCAGTTATGTTGTTCTTGTAATATATATTAACACCAAGCTTTTTTTACTCTCCTTTTTACATTTAGTGGCCTAAGAGGCAGTCAAGTACTGCACTGCTACAAAATTCTATATTCATTCATTCATGTTTCTGGCATACTTCTTAACACAGTCATTGCTGAGTGTGCACCCTGATCTGTTTAATTTTTTCCATAACTTTATTAGAGGGTTAGCAAGCCACTCCTCCACTGTTCTTTAAAGCAAGATTGCAAATAAGTCTTTTTCTTCTTCTTCTTCTTGTTGGCAAATTGATGGCTGTAGAGCACTGCACAAGCATAAACAACATGAGAGATCCTTTAACATAACATGAGAGAGCCTTTAGTCGCTTTGCTCCCTAGCTTTGGAACTCATTGCCAATTGAAGCAAGGAAAGCTCTGGCTGTTGGGACTTTTAAATCTAGACTTAAAAGTTATTTGTTCTGTTTAGCATTTTTAAAATGATTCTATTAGGAATTGTATGTGCTTCAGTTTTAATTTTAACTCATAATGATTGTAAAGCACCCTGGGATGCTTGCATGAAGGGCGCTACAGAAACCCAAGATTGTATTGTAGTGTCTTGTAATGTATTGTATTATTACATGATGCTGGAGTTGGACCACGGACAATTCATACAGAAAGCAGTTGAATACTCAGCTAAAGATAAGGAGAGCTTGTGAGTGGGGGGGGCTGTCGCTTCTCGCTTCTTTCCCCCCTTTTCTGTCAGTTATTTTATTAAACTAAATTAACATGGCAGTTATTCCCTAAGAAATGCCAGCATAATTTACTGCTGCAAAGGGGCTCAAAATGTAAACCAGATGATAAACTAAAAATAAAAAATTCCACATTAAGATTTAATTGCACTTCCCTTTCTATATTGCGTTCTTATGTAAAATACATTACAAAGCAGTACTTTCTTTATCACTTCCTTCACTTTTAACTGAATTTCATTAACAATAAAGAAATACATTGTCTCTGTTTCAGTAATGTCACTTGACAGTTAATCCCTTAACTTGATGTACGCATCTTTAAGATTTTTTTTTTTTTTTTTTAAGAACATGATAGCACTGACTGGAGCCAAGTATTGCACAATCATGTGATTTGCAAGTTTCCCAGCTCACAGCTTTGCCAGTGCAGGTCAATTCACACCTGCCACACTTATGCCATTCTGGTCCTCATGTTGCTTTTCCTCAGTGATTGTCAGAGGTAGAGAGAGTTGTTCGTGCAGCTCCTTCCTTCCCCCCCTTCCTCCCCTCTCCAAATGTGTGGTAAACCTTGTGCATTGGAAGTGTCTGCTCAGGAATTAAATGGAGTTTAATTTCTGTCCATTAGGAAGCTGCTATTCACATCACCAATTAAGCCTTCTGTTTAAAGGGTGAGGAGATACGTATGTCTACATCTTAATCACTGCAGAGACCTTCCCTTACTGGTTCAGTTATTACTGGCAGTGGTGAGAGGCACAGAGATCAGAGTGGTTATAAAACCTACCCAAAAGCTGAGCAAATTCTCTCGGTGCTGTAGCGTCACTGTCACCAGATTTTAAAGCTGAGGTTTGCCCGTGTTAGGTGGTGCAGGGTGTAGGCATAAAGATGTGTCTGGAGAAAATGACTTGAACTGGTAATAATCTTTTACCTGGCAGGAAGGAAAGCAAAGCAGGACCCACGTGTTGAGAGGCAAGGTGAAGAGATGAATACCTCTCACCTTGTCAGACCAGACTCATTGCAGGTCTTCACTCTAATCTTGATGCATTTTTCAAACAAACCCTGAGCAAAGTTCTTAAAGCTTGTTTCTCTTTCCCTCCCTTCTCCCCGCATCCCCTCTTTCCCCCCCCTCCCCTTAATTAAGGTTCTTCCTTTTAATTTCCAAGAAATTCGGTAGGAAAACCTAAGGCAAGGGTGAGCTTTGTGTCTCTTTCCTTGGACGTTTCTTTAAGAACAGCACAACAAGCAGTTTCACATTTCCCTGTTGCCTCGTAGCAGTGATCAGAGGACAGGTTTTTCAGGACAGCAGCAACCTCAGACCTGCATCACTCCAAGCCATGGAATACATTACTCAAAAGGGAAAACTTGTGTTTCCCCAGGGGTGGGAACACATGAAAGGTTCTCCTCATATACACCTGTCTCTTAATTATTTTTATTTTATTTTTTAAGTACTCTATATTTCTTACATTGAGAGCTGCATTTCTTTCATGAGATTGCAATGGAAGAAGGGGAAACTGCTCTAAAACATAACCTGTGGCTGCTTGTGCCATCTTTCCAGAGGGTTTGTTACTCTTTTGTAAATTGCCATGGAGAAGGATGGGTGTCGTGACAAGGGCTTTTCTAGGGATGAAGAGGAGATTTCATCTCCCTAAGTTTATCTGGCATATTTGTATTTAAATCAGTGTATCTAGACTCACTGAGAATTGTGGGGTTTTGTGCATATAAGTACATACATATATCACAGTGAAATTCCATCAAAATATACTTGCCAGGTAGTCTGTCCCCAGGCTCTTGAAGCTCTTTTCCTTATTCTGCACTTTTTGTAATAAGGAGCATTGCTATTGAACTAAATCTAGTTACTTTTTAAAAAATTTTATTTTGTATAAGGAAGAACATGGAAAAAAATTGAATAAATAAAAATGTGAGCCTGAACTTTTTTTTTTTTCAAGGTACATACATTGAATCTTGCATCTTTTAATGAATATATCAGAGCACGTTGCTTTTCACAAACTCCTGTAGGCAGGAAATATGGAGGCAAAACTTGGTGAATATGGCTACTTAAAATGTCACCTCCACATAATTTTACTCAGCAGAAATTAATATAACAATATATAATATATAATAACTCATTTTCCTCCTGAAAGATTTTTTTCATTATTTTCTGAGGACAAAAAGTGGTTTGTTCCTGTGCATTTAGCAACATAAATCTCCTCACAGAAACTGGGTCTATGTGATTAAGACTAATCAGATGTACAGGTGGCTCATAAAAAGCTCATGGCCTGAAATGATGATAAATCTGACACAAACATTTTAACAAAGAGTAGAAGGGGGATATTACATTTGGCACTAGAGGGATGTTTAAGCAAGCAATCAGAAGTGTTAGAGATGCACTGACTAAGAACAGAAATCAATGAAGTTCAAAGTAAATGTTCATCATATATTTAAAAGAAAGAAAAAAAACAAGGTGTATATATTTAGTGGAAGAGATTACCATGGGATGTGGTGAAAGATCCACCCCAAGAAATCTTCAGATCAATATCAGATGTTTGCTCTAGCTCAGCCACAAGTAACTTGGCTAAATTCAGAAACTGTAGATGAACTCTTTTTATGCATAGTCCAAATAGATGCTCAAAACTGTCCCTTTTGGCTTTAAAAAAATCTGCAAAAACTCATGTAGGAAAAGGAAAAAGTGATCAAAGAAAGGGCTTATCCTAAACACCAAAAGAAATTCAGCAAGACAACTGTTAGTGCTACTGAGTCTGATGACTTCTTGTCTGGACATTGTGCCTTAGGGCTCAACTTCATGCCAGACATCTGATGCTTTGCCTAGCAGAACACTGGAATCCGAGAAGAGACTTGCTGAATATCATGTCCTATTTCCCAGCAAGGAAATCTTCCTTAACGCAATGGATAGTGCCAAGCAGCTTTGAAGAGCCTTTTACAAAAAGTGAAGTGAAAACAACCATTGCATTTGGTTGAAGACAGAATGATTATCAGTGTATCTGCTGGGAGAAAGTATATACTTAATTTTTGTGGAAATATTTTGCATGCCCGAAGCTGAATTTAATGCATTCATAGATTCCAAATGTTCCCTATCAGCCTAAATAGAGTTAGGATAGCCCTTGTCAGCGTTCTGGTCAACATTTCTAGAAAGGTAACAAGTCAGAAGTGTTCTGATCTGTCAGAAGCAGTGGTTGGAAAGAAAACCAGTCCATCTGAGAGGAAGGCTGAAGATGTGTGTCTCCTACTTCATATTTTCAACAGATCAGTCTGTGAGATCTTCAAGGCCCCACAGCTACCCCAGCCTTTATTCCAGTACAGGAAATGCTGGTTTGCCCCATCCACAGCTTGTATGTGATTTGGATTGTCCTGGATTGGGCCCCAGCTTCCTCTAGTCTTGTTCCTGATGTCCCAAGGTGGGCATAGGTGTGCAGACCTCACATAGTGCTTTGCCTTGAGAAGAAATAGCAGCAGCCTGGAGAGGAAAATAATTGAGGCTGAGGACCCCATCCTGGCCTTACAGGACTGGAAAGGAGGGATGGACTTTAGTCCGGAGTAGCTCAGCTCTGGGCCTATGGACTTGAAGTCCAGCTGTGCCTGGAGCATGACATCTGGATGGAGTTGCATCCAGAAGAAGGTCTCTCGTGTACCACAAGACGACTTTGTAATGGGCTCAGAAGAAGGAGGAATAACGACAGCCCTGGAAAATGCTCATTCCCAATTCAAGCTGAAAGAGCAGTTCAGAGCAATCTACTTACTTCATCAAAGTCTTTTCAAACCAATTCTGGGCTAAAATGGAAAGTGCTTTCCTTATCCATGGAGCTCTCTGGTTTCAGAGCTCTTCAGAAAGGCACTTGTAGAATCAACGTCTTCACCCTTCAAAACATAGGACCATTTTCATTCCTTGAAGGAAACCAAATATTAACTTAATAATTATTGATTATTTTGTTGAGTTTTGCCTTCTTTTTTTTTTTTTTCTTTTTTTTCCCAATCCAAATTGCATTTAGGAAGTGTTTAATCAGGACTTTTACTACTGAGTAGCTGCCATTTACCAATAGCATGCAATAAAAATCATGATTCTTAAAAGGATTCACATTGGGCATCTGACAATGAAGACAAAAAAGCCATGTATCTTCTTATCTTTTACAGGTTGAGGTTGTGATTTCTTTTTCTTTCTCTTTTTTTACATCTGAGATGCCTTGCCATAAAACTTATAAAGCAGTTATAGAGTCCTTCAGATCTGAATTAACATTTCCCACCTACCTATCTTTCTCTCTTTTAAGTTTTTAAACTTTGTAGATCCAGGACTAGTGTCTTGGGAAGCAGCCTTTAATTTGAGCTTTACTTCTGTCAGTGGGAGATGCTCAGAAAACACTGGGAGAACGCTTCTCTGACATGCAGCAACTGCAAATTTACATTGTTAAATGGTAAAAATATTGCAAGAATCAGTTCCCTCAAATGCTGAATCCTCATTTTTGATTTTCAGAAATCTTGTGGCTTGTGGGTACATTTCTCTTTCCATATAGAAATGTATGTGTATATATTTATGTATATATACATATGAATTGGTTTCTTCTTTTTTTATATCTTCCCTCATTACATTCAGTGTGGCTTTGGATTTATTTTAATATGTATTCTAATACTTAAAGACGACATAAGGCATAAGAGGAGGAGGAGGAGATAATTTAGGCCATACAAGGATAAGAGAAAAGAGGAAAGACATGATTGTACATTGGAAGAAAAGCTTGTGCTATCATTTTAAAAGGCAGGTGCCTTTAGGCACTTTTAACTTATATGATCGGCATTTGCCATGCAGATTCTTACTTCTCCTGACCCTGGCAACAGGATGGAGGTCAGATAGCCATCCAAGTGCAACGCCAAAGGCACAAACAAAAATTGTTTTCTTTGTCCATCTGTGGGTTTTTGCCTTTTTCTGTGTGCTTATAAGGCATATGACAACAAATTCCATTGCATTACTTGTTATAGTTCAAGGTAATGAACCAAGGAATTTAACGTAATTCTTCATATGCAATTAAACTGTCCATTTCATGATTCCTTGTCCAAAAAACAGCTAGTGGCTGAATGTATTTGGTCTTTTATTCGGAGTGGCAGATGATAAATCTCTGCCATACCAGAACACTAGAAGCAGCACTTTGTCCTGGTTGGGTGTCTGCAGTACGTGGGCTGGCGTGGGCTCAGGCAGGCTCAGAGAAATCTTGTGATTTGGGGCTAATCTCACGTTACATTGTGAGGCAGTGGATGTTCCCTTCTTGACTGAAAATTGTTAACCTAGAGCTTCCTGAGAACTGAGTGCTCCAAAGAGTTTGGCTTGTATTAAAACTGATGCTTTTGATTTCGATGCAAACAAAAAACACTGTTGGGGGAGCTGGTCAGGGAAGAAAAGTTCCTCTATCCTTTATGAAAAGGTCCTCCCCCACCCCCCAGAATAAATCTTTTAAATTCTGTTCTGCAACTTTATCACTACTCAAACTAGGTTTAAGGAGAAAAGCTTGTAGTTTCTTTTTTTTCCTTTCCTTTTATTTTAAAAGGGAAGTTAGGTTTGTAGCACTGGAACGTGCCACCTTGCTAGTGTCTAGTGGATGTGTGGTTAAAAGTGAAGGATTCATAGAAGAGAAAATAGAATAGAGACCTAAAAGTTGGGCTTTAAAAAAAGGAGCCAGTAGTTTGACAGATTGTTCAGTAAATGTTCATTTTATTGAGAATTATAAAAAAGGTGCTTAACACCTCTGTGCCATTAATATAATACATTTAAAGGTTACTGTCAGGATTAGTGTTTCAGCTCTGAAAGTTGACTGCAGGGTTTATGGGCAGCACTGCTCATATTCTGCTTGGAAGATGAGGTGTCTTCTACTTAGCACTTGATAAAACCATTACACTGTTTGTTACATGGCTTTCTACTGAAACAACTTGATAAATTTCTGTTTTACTAAACACAAATAAAATCCTCTTTGAAAAGCAGGAGAATAGTTCCTGTTTGTCGTATAGCCAGATTTAGCAGATGCATGTTTGAATGTAAAACAGTTGTGAAAATAGCCAGTGTCAAAGTAGTGCAAAATTGAACTTGTGGGGTGTTCTGTTTGCAGTGTCTGTTATTGCTGAAGTGCTCCATTTCAAAAGCATGCATTCCTTTCTACTGAAAAAAAAAATCAGATTCCTTAGTTGAAATTAATTAGCATTCAGAAACCAGATAGCATGTTTTTGGGTATTCATGAGATCTCTGTTTGAAAAAATGTTTTTAACTTGTAGAAATGTGTTGCAACACACAGATGGGAAGAAAAAGAAAAAAAAAATCTCTTTAGCAAGCACTGTGTGTAAAAGGAATATTACATTTTGCACGCTCCTGATTACCCTGTGTAAACAGTTTTTGACATCTGTCTTTATAGTTTTCGAGGAGAGGAAGACTTTG
Source organism: Turnix velox (assembly GCA_013400935.1). Taxonomy (NCBI): domain Eukaryota; kingdom Metazoa; phylum Chordata; class Aves; order Charadriiformes; family Turnicidae; genus Turnix; species Turnix velox. The sequence goes on from VZTY01013939.1 coordinate 55,516, forward strand.
TTAAAAGAACCATTTTTATACAGCAGTCACCATTTCAGTCTTGCTTTACCTGTATTATGAAAGCAGATGGTCTGCATGTCTTTTGAATATTTATAACTATCAAAAACAATCTCTTGCTATTCACCCTTAGGCTTATGAGATGTCAGGACTGTTCTGGTTGAAAAAAAATCATCTTGGGTGTTTACAGAAAGAGGATTACATTAAGCTGAAATGACTATACATTTTCCAGTTTAATATTTGTCCATCAGCTGTTTAATCGTATTTAGATAATTGTGTAAATAAGTTGTTGCAGCCCTTGCCCCTTCAACTGAGCAGGCTTGAAGCTTTAAACACCGATGAATGAGTTGCAAAAAAAGCTTGGATTTTTTTTTTTTTTTTCCTTTTTTTTTGCCTAGTTAAACAACCTGGAAGGCCCAAGTAAGTTTGTTACAATGCTCGTTCTGAGGGAAATGTTTCATTTGCAAAGGAATCCCCAATGCCTATTTCAGCCGAGCTGTTCAAGGAAGCTGCTCTGTCTATTACTCTTTGCTAAGTCTGTTAGTGTGTATTTGTTCTGTGAAAATACTGCAGCCCAACTACCCCTTCATGAGGCATGAAAACATTCTCATTCTGCCCATGTGGAAGCAGCATTAAGGTTTTTTTAGGGGAAGTTTTGGGACTGTGGGGGTTAAAAGCTTTTTTTGACTGGAAGCTGAGCAATCACTGATAACAGATTTTGCTGTGGTTGGTTGATTTGGCAGAAAAGCATGAACAGTTTTGGTTTAGATGATTGAATTAACCTGATTAACATTGTTTTTGTAGTTTTGCAAAAAGGACAACAGTAGACTTTTAGAGATGATGGAACAGTACTTCACCTGATTGGAGGAGCAGGGTTAGAGGCAATGACTCAGAAATGCTTCCCTGGTAGAACCTGCATGGGTGGCTGTGGCGACCAGCCATCACCCAAGGTTCAGATTCTTCCTGTGTCTTGCAGGACTCTCCTTGCTTTGGATACTGGCACAACACACAAGGTGTCTGATGGCACTGCTTTATCCAGGCTTTATTTCATAGGTGTGTGGAAAGACTTGTGGTTGAGATTTAAGATCTTTCCCCGGGGAACTTCCCCTGAGGGAACTTTGAGAGATGGTGATGTCTGATCTTCAGACCTCTAATATTTAATCTTCCCAAGAGAATGGGATTGGGTTCAAACAATGCTGGGTGAACCTCAGCTGAACTCCAGAACGAATTCTACCCCTACCTCCACACAATTGTGGATGCCTAATTATAATTAACTTATTTGGCTAAAAAAAGAGCACTTGGGCTGCAGCAGATGGTATCATTCCAGAATAGTGGAATTTCTGTGAAAGTGGCACGATTTCAGATGAGATCTCCTGATTCTCAGAACAGGACTGCAAGTGATGTGGTTGAGGGAGGGGGAGGGATGGAGAGAAGGGAAAGAGGGATATTTGCCATTTTGAAGTCTTGCAACTTAGTTCCAAGGACAAAATTGTAGGAGATATGTTTAAGGCTGTGGATCTGTGGCCAGTTTTTGCATTATATCACTTTTCTTTGCGACGTGTGAAAAAGAAATCAGATGATGAGTGATGGATGGGATGCATTTGAATATTTGTATGATACATTTATATTCGTCATCTGCCTCTGTGCCTCACAGAGAAGCAATGTCTATCTGCAGTTGTACTTGGATGTGGTGTATTTCAAATACAATTCTTTTATTGAGAAGTATGAGCCAAGATGGAGGGACCTCCTCACAAGTAAAAGAAATTCTATGTGCCTCCACTCTAGATCATGGATCTCTGTAGACCACCATGGGTTTAATCTTCATGATTAAGCCCTAAGCATAGTGAGCACTTGCGTGGGTAGATTTCCCTTAAAACATCCATGGGAATTCTAAAGCAATAGGAATTATATAGGAATTTCTATAGCAAAGTGCATCACTCTGCACTGATGTGACTACAGGTTTGATGACAACATAATAAATAAAGCATAGAAACAATGAAATTCAATGTTGTCAAGTTATTTTCTGAGTTAACAAGGTAGTAATATTTTATCTGGCTTGTAAAATTTTGCCTTCAGTGAATTAGTAAATAAATCATTGATTCCTACTGATGAGGATTCTTAGCTTAGGTAATATCACTTGAATGTTTGCATGAAGTGTTCTCGAAGAAAAAGCAGGATAATCTTCATTTAAAAATGTGTTGATAATGTCTGTGGGGTGGGGTTGTTTTATCAGCTTTGAAGAGATGGAGCAAGATCCCAACATTAACCATCAGAGCCTGAAATTCACATTGTGTCAAAGCACATAATAATCCTAGCAGTATTACTTAAATAGACTGACCCCCTGGTTGGTTGTAAAATAGAGTCACTGCATTAAATTTATTCCTAAAGAAGCAGTGGATGTCACAAGCTGCTACAACATTGGCGTATCTTCATTGTAAAATGACATGAAAGGGAGAACTTGGAATTCCTAGACAAAGATCTTCATCAGTAGTGGGCAATTTACTAGAATTAGTGTTAAAATACATGTTTTGATACTTAGTGAAGTTATTTGAGCAGACATCTGAAGGTGGCATAGTAAAATGAGAGAAAAACTACCTTGAAGTCTAAATGACATCCACAAAATAGGCACAAGCAGATATGGGATGGTGACCCATTACATCTCGAGTTCTGATTTTGCTTATGCAGGTCTGCAGTGACTGTATAACCAGCAAGCTCAGGCCCAGAGGAGTTTCTAAATCATGCCTGATGTATCACCTGTGTTTAAGATGGTTTAATCTGTAAAAGAGTTTAAACAATAGTTTTGTAAGCAATAGACATTAATGGTACTGCTCTTATATTGGAAATTGAAATTGGATTAAGCTGAGCTTCATTGAGGCCATTCAGGCTGGAGTTCACAGAATCACAGAATATCAGGGATTGCAAAGGACCTTAAGAGATCACCTAGTCCCCTCCCCCTGCCAGTGTGGAAAACCCAGGTCACACAGGAACATCTCCAGAGAAAGAGACTCCACAACCTCTCTGTTGCAATGGTCCGTTATGAATTCATTCTCCTTTTTATACCACTGATGAAAGGCTTCTTGCTAATTGCAGAAATGCCAGATTAATATCAAGGAATGGTAGAATTTTGGTGATTCAGAACAACAGCAAAATTACTACCTGGTGAATAGAAGGGTGACACAAGTAATACTGCCTCACTCACAGCAGTTCTGAGCCTCCACAAATCGCCTGTTACTGAGTAGTAAGTTGAAAAATGCTTATCATAAATATCACAAAGATCAATAATCCAAGTTTTACTCAGAAGCTGAATTAGGCTTATAGAAGAAGATTTGTAGTAATATTTATTGCATTGTTACTCCAGATTCCTTATTTCAGTGGTTATTACAGTTTGTATAACAAAGGGTTGTTGCTGTACATTGATTTTATGACAGCACAAATACAGCTAAATGTTACATGCTTGGTAGCAAAGAAACCTAACAGTGAGGGCTTTGTCTTCTTGACTATCTTTGCTTTCTCAAGATGCTGGACAACTTCTGTTGTTAAGCTAAAAGTAACTATTTTCCATATAAAAATCTGAAGAGTAACAAAGTTCAGTCAGTTGAAATTGCATTTTTAAATTTTGTTGTTCACATACATCATATACTGAGTATAATTTTCAAGTTTGGGCATTATCTCATTTTGCAGGGCTTAGTCTTAATTGATTTTGTCAAAGAATACACTGGAACTGAAAGTTTTATGCATTGTGAATTCCACTATTTGGAAATTGGTCAAAACTGAGCAGAAGGTTACATTCTCACTAATAGCTACCTGATAGCTCAAGAAACTTTGAGATGGGTTATAATCTCTATCATTCTTTAGTCTATTTTATAGCTAATAGTTACAGAATTAGACGTGACAATGAAAGATTTTCATGAGGCTCTTTCTGCAAATCATTTAAAATACAATGTTAAGGATAATCAAAGCTTTATTTGTTTTAGATTGTCATAAACATGTTTTACTCTACTATACATCCCCTTATTTTTTCCTGCTAATAGGACATTCTTCTGTACTTTCACAGTATGGTTTTCTGGGATCTGTCTGTGCCCTAGTGACACAAAGGGAATGGGCCTGGAGAACTTGTGCTATTGTTTGCATTTCTGGGGTGAGCATAGGATTTGTACACCTGTAAATTTGTTTGGGGACATGAAGGGTCAATCAAATTTAAAAGCAGAAGTAGTATAAACAAAATGCATTTTCAAGATTAGCATCTTCCCTCCAGAGCCCGTCTCATTGCTTGATATTTCTTGGTCGATAACTTTGTTCCTCGCTTAGTACATCTGCTTTTTTTTGCTCCATTTACAATATACCTTGGTTTGTTTTTATGCTTAATTAATGAGTTCTTTAAAAGGGTATAGATAATAGGATTGGAGATGCAATATGGCTCTCTAAAAATATAATGGTTTCAACAATTGAAATAATTTCTGCTTTGACTTGTACTGCTCTGTGTTACAGCTTGGGTTTTTATTTTTTTTTCTTCTCCCCTTTTCACACAGAGTATGATTTCTTCCATTGTGAACAGCACTTACTATGCAAATGTCTCAGCAGCAAAATGTCAGGAATTTGGAAGGTGGTATAAACATTTCAAGAAGGCAAAAGATATGATGGGTAAGCATAAAAAAAACCCCAAAACGTTGCTGTGATGGTGGCTATGTACCATTATGTGTCACATTGAGGTCTGTCACAGTCATACGAGAAGCCAGGTCCCTTCATGATAAAGTTTAAGATGCTTTTGATGAGTAGATTGAGTAAGTGCATATAGAGTGAAAGAATTCATTTAAACAAATATTTGCTATTGAAACAGCCAAACTGTCTTGGGTTGCCAGAGATGTAAAGCTGTCATTCTGTAAATCTAGAGATATTCTACTGCCCAGAATAATTGTTTAAAAAACCTGTTTGTGGAACTGTGACGGACTGATTTTTTAAGTGTCTTTTTTTCTTCTCACTCTGGCTAATGTATCTTTAAGGAAACAGGGTTCTGTAACTATCGCTGCCTTCCAACAGCAATACTATGATTTTAAAAATGCATAACTTTCTCTAACTTTAAGACCCCAGTTTAAATTCTTTTTTAAAAATAGTTTTTGTGACAATTGTTTGCTTGTTGTAGTAAGTGCAAGTAAATTACTAGAGAAAAAAATCCATCAGTGGGATGTGTTAATTCTGCAATAACTTACCTTTCTGTACTGTCCCTTTTTGAAATTATTTCTTAAATATGTTAACATTATTTTGAGCACTTTATGGCAGACAATTTCTATGTAGTTTTCAGCAAAATGAAGAAATGGGACCTCAATTTGAATTAAAGTTTGAGCTTGACTTAGCTTTCAGTACTTGAAGCAAGATCTATCATCTAAAAAAGGTTCCTTGCCTTTTATAGCTTAGGGTCATAATGAAGACAAAGCACCACTTTTTTGTAATTGCTTGAATTATTATTCCAAGTGAAAGGCCTGCTTGGCTAGATCCCTACTTTCTGCTGGTGGAAAAAGGCAGCTTCTTTCCTTTATCTGCTTTGTACCTTCTGTGCATCATTAAACTCTTCTTCTGAGTCTAAAGTAAGACTTCACTTACAGAATCATGGAATGGTTTGGGTTCAAAGGGAACTTAAAAATCATCTAGTTCCAACTCCCTTGCCATGGGCAGGGACACCTCCCAAACCACTTGGGACCACTTGGTTATGAGTGAGGCAGCAGAGAGCCTGCCTGGAGGGGTGACATTCCCACAGCGTTCTCTCTAACCTCCATTGTTGGCACATGGGGCATCCCCTGCAGAATTTGTATTGAGTGATCTGCTAAGGAAGCTTCACCATCCATTCATTCAGGGACATCTAAACCAGTGCTTAGGAAACGTTTGTGTGTGTATTCATCCCCATGTAACCTAATCATAGAATCATTGGAAGGTACATTAAAGATCAGCTGGTTCCAACCCCCCTGCCATGGGCAAGGACACCTCCCACTACACCAGGTTGCTCAGTGCCTCATCCAGCTTGGCCTTAAATGCCTTCAGGGAGGGGACATCCACAACCTCTCTGGGCAGCCTCTTCCAGTGTCTCACCAGCCTCAGTTAATTCTTTCTTCTCTCCAGCCTGAATCTCTCCTCTTCCAATTTACATCCATTACTCCTGTGCCTGCCATCACATATCCTATTACAAAGTGCCACCCCAGCCTTTCTGTAGCCTCCTTCATGTACTGAGAAGCTCCTCTGAGGTCCCCCCGTGCCTTCTCTTCTCCGGGCTCAACAACCCCAACAATGCTGGGAGAAGAGGCTGTGCCACCTCCAAAGCTTCATGCATGAGGAGCAATGAGTGCTCTGCTGGGGGTCTGGTCCAGGCTTCAGGCAGAAGACCTTACTCCTCAACAGTATATTCAAGATATATTTGTTCTGAATTTCTGCCCACTGTAAGACAGAGGGGGAAAGCAGGGCTGTGGGTGAGAATCCAGGTGCCATTTTCTTCTTATGCCTCTCATCCCCGTGGAGGAAAGAGTGGTCTTGCAGCAAGTGGCTGCTAGTAAGTTAGTGCAGACCATAATTACTATGAAAAACTCAGTTGCCTTTTTTGTTTTCTTAAATATCCCATACTAGTGTAAGAAAAAAAAATCACTGCAACACATTTGTGGAGATACTGGAGTTTTGGTATTTGAATAAATCACATTTTCTTCAAGCTATTTCTGGACCAGCATTGCGAAAGCTCTAGAACTGAGACTGCTTAAAATGAAAGAAGTGACATACATTGATAAAAAGGACACTCTTTTACATCAGCCAAGAGCTATTTTATATTCTCTTATCACGCACAAGAGGGGAGCTGGAAGAACTCTTGTTGTTTATAAAACTGTGTGGTTAATTAAAAAGGAGGGTGTGTCAAGGCAGATGAGTTAATATAAGGAAAAAAAAAATCAACCATGTTGCAAGTCACTGAAAAAAACCATGCATACATGGTTGCAAGATAAAGCAGCCCATCTGTGTCATTTACATAAATTATACTAGTTCCTAGCAGTCCCATACAATTGATGCAGCATATTGAAATTAGCAGAGCCTGGGGAGGTCCACACCCCACCCTGCTTGTTAGAGATTTCCAGTGGCTGGGACCTGCAGATGTCATGGTGGGGGCACCACAGGAGGAACAAAACCAGTTACTAGGGGTTTCTTTTTCTGGTTGGGGTGTGCTCTCCTCTACCATCCCCCCTTGCCTTTTGCATGGATGCACTTACTCCTTCACCTGTGTCTTCTGCAGTGCAGAGCTTGGTTTCTAACCTTTGCCACCTCTCTAGTGGCTTGTTGCCTTGTGTGAAGTCCCCTGTGGCCACCACTGCAGTGGTGTGTTCTGTGATTGTGCATCCCAGGTATGGCTATGTTGCTCTTTAGGAAAACTCACTGAAGTTTTTTCTATGCTTTATGGGTTTTCCAGGATGTGGTACCACCTCTGATGTACTGCTAGTCCCTCCAAGGGCACAGTGATGGTGATGGGTAGTTTGTTGGTTGTTTTTTTGGTTTTTTTTTAATACTTGGTGCATGGTTACACATAGGTAAATTTTGAAAGCAGTTAGCCACAATGATATTATGTGGTGTTATGGGCCTGTTGCTGTAGGCTGGACAGTACAGGAAGCTTGATCCTGAATGTGCCATTTTATATTTATTTCTTGTTATTAGTGTGCCTTGCAAAAAGCTGCAATTTTCAGTTTTATGATGGCTTTTTTGATGTTTCTTTTCCACTGCAGTTGAGATGGATAGCCTTTCTGAACTATCCCAGCAAGGTGCCAACCATGTCAACTTCGGCCAGCAGCCAGTCCCAGGGAACACAGCCGAACAGCCTCCATCCCCTGTTCAGCTTTCTCATGGTAGTCAACCATCAGTTCGGACCCCGCTTCCAAACCTGCACCCTGGACTTGTATCTACTCCCATTAGCCCTCAGCTGGTTAACCAGCAGCTGGTAATGGCCCAGTTGCTGAACCAGCAGTATGCAGTGAACAGACTTCTAGCCCAGCAGTCCTTAAACCAACAGTACTTGAACCACCCTCCTCCTGTCAGTAGATCCATGAACAAGCCGTTGGAGCAGCAGGTCTCAACAAACACAGAGGTGTCTTCCGAAATCTACCAGTGGGTCCGTGATGAACTGAAACGAGCAGGAATCTCACAGGCAGTATTTGCACGTGTGGCTTTTAACCGAACTCAGGTCAGTTGTGCTTTTTTTCTTATTTATTTTAAAATCTGAGTCCTTCCTTTCTCTCCCTGTTTAGTAATTGTAACCTTTTAAGTCTCTGCCTTGTCACCTGGCTCCAGTGAAGGAGTCACTCTTCTGCACGGGACCAGCATCCGTGATGGTTCAGTGACTGGTTAATGGCAATACTTGCTCTGCTTGCAGACACCTGGCTTCCTCTCCAGTTGAGATTGTTGATGACTTTCTTAATCTTCCCTGAAAAGGGGACATAAATAGCTTTGTACAGAATCATTCACAAAATCACCCAACCAATTGACTTTTGGGTTGTCCATCCTGACCACACACAAGCACTCAACAAAGTCTTCACTGGTGTTCCTCAGTGTTTCCTTCATGTTTTGATTGGTTTTGTTTGGTTGGGGTTTTTTAATCTTTATTTTTATTATTTTTTAATGAATATCCTAATAACATAATTCCAGGCTTCTAAAAAGATTAAAAACTAAAAGCTTTATTTTTAGATCACCTACTCTTTTCATTTATTTTTGTCGTTTGTTGCAAAAAACAGTTGCTGCGATTGCCAATGTCCACGTCAGAACATATACTTCATCTCTTCAACACAGAAAAAAATAGCCCTAGCAGAGCTGATAAGTAACACTAAAATGTGTTATTTTTTACACCTGGTTTAGAAGCTAACCCTGTTATAATTTATTCTGCTCTATGAATTTTACTTAATGCCATGTTGCATGGAATTTAATCAAGCAGAAATTATGGGAGAAATGTCAGTATATCCAATTCATATAATAAGATCTCAAAATTTTAGATGTCTGTTTCAACAGAATATACAACATGATTTTTTTTTTTTTGTTAAAGAGCAATACATTGAAAAGATGTACAAACACTTTCTTTGATTCCACATTTTTGAACTTAAGGCACATGTTTTTGTCCATTGCAGATTATAATAAATACAGAATAATTTGGGTTTCTCTCAAAATGTTGGTATTTTTCACCACATAGCTCAGAGAAGAGAAATTAAATTTCAAATACTTTCAAATACCAGGTTTGAATCAGCATGTGATTCATAATTGTTCTGAATTATTATTGCCTTAAGGGTTTTTTATCCACCTTTATTGAAAAGAAAGAGTTTGAGTGCCCATGGTGTCAAGCTCTGTGTGTTTGTGTCTTTTATCAGCAGAGGAAGTTTTCATACCAAATTTCTTGGGGTACATGAACTCATGCAAGAATTACTTAGATAGGTTAGGTTCAGGCAGTGTCAATTGTTACATCTACAAATAAGTGCCATAGAGTTTTGTTTAATACACTGTTCAATATTTTAACTATTGATACGATAAAGTATTGAAATAGGAACTGCAGCTTCAAATTACCATGGTTTGCAGCTGCCATCTTACCTGGGCAAGAAGCCAAGCAAATAATTCAGAAAATAAATAGTTAATTAGATATTTACTGCTTTCTCAGCCTTGCCTAAAAGCAGCTCTGCTTTCTCTGAGCTTCCACCTCCCCCCACAAAGTAATTTGTTCTTTTTCTGTCAGCTAGTTTTGCACACAGCTTTTGATCTTTATCATTTGTGCATGAACAATATTTGTTACCTTGAAATACAGGATGACTGGTTCTGAGTGGACATTGAATTTGTAAGACACAGTGTAAAAAGATGCTCTCGAGATGTGCTGAATGCAACTGCAGACCCAGATTTCTAGGGCAGATACTGATCACTATTTACTATATTTTTCTTACTCTGTATGTTATTAATTATTTGTTTAAAGTTCACTTCTTTTGCAGACATTGTGGTTAACCATCTGGGTAAAATGTGTTCAAAGTGACCCAAAAACTGAGAGGAAACCCCAAAATAAATGTTGAAAACAAATCCCATGAAGAAATATGAAATATATACATAATATATCTTGTCAATTTTCAACAAAATCTGCTTGAAAGAACATAGATTAATATTCCTGTATCCTAAAAATTGTGTTGGCTAGTCAAGTTAATATTTGCAGTTAGTTTCTTAGCATATTGCAGTATTTGTCATGAACTGTGGCAAACAGGAAACAGAGGAAAAATACTAGGAGTCTATGTCATATTAGCCTCACTGTTGCCAAGAAATACCTCAACTTACTTTTAATATGAAGCAAAGCCCCATTGAAACCCAGAGCAGTTTGTTGAAGGGCACATTTCAGCTTTGAAAGGCTGAGAATGGTTAATTGTATCCACAGACCATATCCAATACAGATACAGATACCTGTGGCTGTAATAAGCAAGTATTAAATTAGTTTTTCTTGTGGTACCTCATAGTTTATGTCTGATTATTCAAAAATACATCATATTTGACTAAAATTAGAGCAGCAGTTTAGTAACTGATGAAATTTCGATGTTATTTTCTAATATTGATGCACTATCTTTTGTGATGATGTGGTTTTGGATTTTTTTGGGCTAGAGAAAGTGAAAATGTTTTTTAAAATTAATCTACTGTTTTCTGAGGAGAAAAGCTAACTCAGGCTTACCACTGACATTTCTGAAACTGTCATGACCGTATTTAAGCTGTGTTCAAGCACTGCATCGTGCCATTGGTTTCCCAAAAGAGATCTTACTGAAATTGGTTAGGAGTTGTGTGCAGAAAAACTCCTGATGTCAAGATACAGTCTCAGCTGAGGACAGAGATTTACTTTCAGTGTAAAAGTTAAGGAAGGAAATGAACTGCAAACTAAGAGTAATTTAACTTAATGTTCTGGCAATTAAAATGGGCACTAGTTGAATTGTTGGAATGACTGAATATATTGGCACCTCTTCTTTTACAGACTTGTAATCTGCAATATGAACACAGAGTTTGGTGGGGTGTTAGCGTCGGAAGAGGAGGTTCTACCATCTTAGTGTGATTGTTCAACATTTATCTCTAATATTCAAGAATTTTTGCTTTGGGGGAAGAATGTTGACTAGAAAGAAGTATTTCCACTTCCTCCCATCCCAAAGAAAAGAATTTACTAAAAATAATTCTAAAAACCAGAGTGCCTTATTTTAAAATTTTTGTCTATTTATAAGGCAGAAAAAAAAAACCCCAGCCACATCTCAGAAAAGTGAAAAGGTGTCCTTAATATCTTCTTTGATAATGTCCCCACTTCCATCAAAATGATAGTTTCAAAAATTTTTAGTTCTCAGTAGCATGCCTTGTGAAGTTTAATCCAAGAGGAGTCCTGGAGGATGAAAATTGAATGAATTGAACTTGAATGAAAATTAGCTTCTATCCAGGCACAATAGCACAGTTGCAGTAGGGAGCAGAAGTGGTTTTGAAGGATGGAGCATCTTTCCACCCAAGCTGTTTCCCAGTGGTCCTTCTAGGAAGGCTTCAGGGCACTTGAACTGCTGCTTGACCTTGAGCAGTTGTGATTCCAGCTCACTGGCTTCAAAGAAAGAGATTGAATCAACAAGTTTCAAAGCATCACTTCATAGGGCATCATGGAAAAGTTTGTAGAGTTCAGGATTTGTGCTAGGAGATCTGAATTTCACCTCAAGCAGAGCTACCAAATGTGTGTGCCACCCTGTTTGCTGGGGTAATTTCAGTAAGTTGAGCTGGTTATGTTTCAGTTGATGGTTGGTTGGAAAAAAACAACGCTTTTTGCAACCGATGTCAGTGCACTGTGCAGGAAGAGTAAGCTCCTGTGCTTTGCTGGCAAGAAAATTACATTTGTGACCAGCTCAATCAGCAAATGTGATGGTCCCAAGTGTTGGGGCAGGCTCCCATGGCATGGTACCCCACACCAGCCTTCCCCTGCAGATTAGCAGTTAGTCTGGGAGACTCTCTACCTTTGTCCTTCTGGAGAGCCCAGGAGTGGAGCATCGTTGAGTCATAGAATCATAAAATAGTTTGGGTTGGAAGGGACCTTAAATATCACCTAGTTCCAACTCCCCTGGCATAATCTCCAGCCTAAATCTCCCCTCTTCCAATTTAAATCCATTATTCCTAGTCCTGTCGTCACATATCCTATAGAACGTCCTACCCCTGCCTTTATGTAGCCCCCTTCAGTACTGATAAGTCAGTATGAGGTCCCTCTGAGTCTTCTCCAGGTTGAACAATCCCAACTCTTTCTGCTTGTCCTCAGGGAGTTGCTCCAGCCCTTTTATCACCTTTTTGGCCTCCTCTGGTCCCCCTCCAACAGCTCAATGTCCTTCTTACATTGAGGGTTCCAGAACTGAACACAGTAACTCCAGGTGGGGCCTCACCAGAGCCCAGCAGAGGGGCAAAATCACCTCTCTTAATGCATCAACCATTTTTGGAGCCCTAAACAAATTAACCCAGCTCCTGTGCTGTTTCTGTTCTGCCTTTGTGAATGTAAACACAGATCAGGAAGTGGAAAGCTTGGGTTCCTACCAGCCAGTTTGGCTTTTGACTTGAAGGCAGAGCTCAGCCTGGTGCATGCAGGGTGACGTGTGCGCTACACAAGCAGGGAATTGTGTTAGTTGTGGTTGTGGTTGGAACTGGGACTGTGGTCTGCCTGTCTCCAAGCTCTCTGTGTTCTATTTCAGCTATAACATTCACTGCATCATTGTGGGTGCTGCTGTGTGGAGGTAGCCTCCCAGCTTCATCGGCTTTTGCCATGTCTGGCTATTGTAGTCTCTTCCCCACCAACAGTGACAGTTTCTCATCTCAAGATTTTTGAGTATTTCTTAGCATTTTCTACCAGGTGCCTTTTCTCTCCCCATCCTTTCTGCTTCATCCCCATATTTGTTGAAAATATTAGCTGCCACAATATATTGCCTTTCATTCATCTGTGATGCATCTTCTTGTATGAGAAAACATCTGTGTATCTAAGACTGTGGAAGGCATCCCTGCCTATGTCAGGGTGGTTTGAACTAGATGATCTTTAAGGTCCCTTCCAACTCAAAACATTCTATGATTCCATGACTGTGCTCATGCTACTTCTGGGCAGTAATCGTTTTGAGGAAGAACACTGGGATGCAGTAAACATCTCCATGTAATTTTAGAACAAAATCTAAGTTTACACAGACCACCTTCACAGGCCTTCCTTTTTTTTTTTTTCCCTTCCACTTTGTCTTTGGCACACTTTATTTTCCAGTAAAATGAAAAATGAAGATGGATTATTCAAAATTGATAACAGTAATGGACCATCATGTAATGTTTTATTGAATTTGAGTTCTGTAAATTATGTGGTAGAGAGAAATTTGCCTGCTTAAGTATAACAGAAATTGCCACTGTATTCATATTATTCTTCGTAGTGTAATTTAAGAAAAAGCACACTATCCATATCACTATTGAATAAAAGGTAAAAAGGTGCTATTACACTATCATGACAGCTCTCTTCTTGCTACTAAGCGACATAGATAAATGTGTCTGCTTATAAGTTACTTGGCGGAGATCCAGGCTTTTGGGTGGAGCTTGGGAGTAATCTTCCACCTTGGACATGCGATGGGAGGACCCTGGAAAGGAGAGGGATAGCATTCAGAAATGTTCTTCATGTTTTGGGGAGGTCTGGATTCTTCCAGGAGCTTTGTAGGTCTATCTGGCTGATAAAATCTATTTTAATCAGTGATTATGTTCAAAGAGGAGACAAACTGGGGGCCAGTCAGACACAGTTTTTGTTCATAGGGGCAGGAGTTTTCATTTATCTCCATTCTTGAAGAATTCATAGAATCATAGAATGGTTTGGGTTGGAAGGTACGTTAAAGATCATCTGGTTCCAAACCCACTGCCATGGGCAGGGACACCTCCCACCTGACGAGGTTGCTCAATGCCTCATCCAGCCTGGCCTTAAACACTTCCAGAGAGGAGAAAATAATTAGCTTTTGAAAGCTATGATAATATTTATTGGACCTTTTTTTGACTTAGTAATGAATTCTACTCGTGATGACATGTAAGCTTTTTTTTTTTTAAAAATAGTGGAACATGGTAACATTTTAAGAGAATACATTTCCAGTGTGAAAAGAACACAGGGAAGGAAGAGTGAGGAGGACACTGGTTGTAATCTCTGCACAAAACAACTTTTAGCTTTTGTGCAACCTGAAGGACAGTATCAGGAGGTCACACCAAGACTTCTGTCTTGGCAAACCAGTTCAAGCCTGGCAAGATGAAAAGTCAGTATCTGCAGGTCATTATGGGGATGAGAACTGCTGTTTTCTTTCCAGGGTTTTCCCATCTTGTCTAACAGTCCTTAGCTGAGGTATACTGCTCAGAAAATTAAAGTAATATGTGGATTGTAAGACAGTTGCCTGTACCTGGTACTACTCCTTATTTTTCATGTTATTTCCTCACATGTTATGGTTTTTATGTTCAAAGCTAGACACAAACATCTCTCTCTTCCTTGCTTCATTCTCATGCTCTCATCTTCCTTCCCTGCTCTGTTACTGAATCATGGAGAGGGCCATGGAGGGAAGGGAATGATTACTTAATGGCATTTCTAATCACAAAGAGGTGTCCTGCAGCAATGGTTATACTGAGAAATGCATGAAAAAATACAGAACCCAATTTTCTTTGTTTGCATATTTCACTGAAGGGGAGAAAGTTATACAAGAAAAACAGCCTTTTTTTCTTTTTTTTAGCTGCCCACTATGTGGCAAAGGCTTACACGAGCAAATATTTTCTATTATGGGCTAAATTTATTTTTCAAGGACATTTTTTGCTGCTGTTAGTAAGGAATCTCCCCTCCTGCAAATGAGAAGTCCACTTCAGCTTAGTTTTTCTTCTTTTTAATCCTGGTGTGGTGTTTTCAGCACAGTAGCAGTCAGAAATCTCTTACGTGTGCTTACACCTCCATCACACACTCTGTGCTCTGCAGACAGCTTTGCCTTTTCTCCAGTGCCACAAAATTATCTTTTGCCTCCCTTGGAGGATGGATTGTGTAACCCTACCACTCATAAGTACTCATAAGTACTAGTAACTGTGACTTTGAGGTCTTTAGTAAAAGACTTAATGTCCACACTTGCTAATAAGTATATGCATTATTAGATTAATCATTGAGAAAATGGGTTTAAAATTCTCCTCCACCCAAATGTGGCTTTTGTCTGTAACACTTTTGTTTACCTTCTGAGTAGTTTCTGCCTGGATGCAAGGAAAGAGGCAGGATGAAGAATAGTGCTAAGAAAGTATCTCTCAGGATGATTTTTTTTTTATAATCCTCTTCCAAATTATTTTTCATGCTCCATGCTGTAAAGTCCGTTCTCCATCTCATTTCCTTCTTAGTTGTGCAGGCACAGACATGGCCTTGAGGACCACACTGGTCCCAGTATGGTGATTATCACCTCTGTTCTCATCCCCTCTGCAAGATAGAATCATAATTTGGGTCGGAAGGGACCTTAAAGATCATCCAGCTCCAACCCCCCTGCCATGGGCAGGGACACCTCCAGCCAGATCAAGTTGCTCAGTGCCTCGTCCAGCCTGGCTTTAAACATCTCCAGAGAGGGGGCAGAGAGGTGACAAGGCTAATGAAGGGCTTTGAGCTGCTCTGGGTGGATTCTCATCCTGCCTGGGAGCAGTAGTGGCATTGCAGTATCACATCAAGGGGCTCTTATCCAGTAGGATAGGACCTTTAAGAGAGGTGAGAACTTCCACAGGTATAGTGCACATCAGGTTTCCTGGTAGGAGAGGCTTGGGCTACAGCTTGTGTTGCACTCCCTTAGGAATGGATA
Source organism: Turnix velox (assembly GCA_013400935.1). NCBI lineage: Eukaryota > Metazoa > Chordata > Aves > Charadriiformes > Turnicidae > Turnix > Turnix velox. The sequence goes on from VZTY01013939.1 coordinate 71,340, forward strand.
TCTTCCGTCAGGATTGCTGCTCTCAGTTAGTTTTAGCTTTTTAATTTCCCATCTTCCTGCATCCATTCACTCCTCCAAGATCTCAAATGACTCACAACAATCTTTTAGGAGAAGAGACACTGGGTTGTGTTATTTCTTTAACATAATATCTGTGTTCTCTTGTTACATTAGCAGTAGAAGTCTCTCATATCAACCCTCTCCTTGTCCCAGCACGGCCACAGCATTCATTCTAAAGAGATTTTGCTTTTGAAAAAATTAGTTTTCTTACCATTGCCTTATCCTTCAAGACAGTAGAGCATTCTGTATGCCTGACGTATTTAAAAGGAGAATTTGGCATGGGGAAGGCTTCAAGAACCTATAGACGCTGCAGTTCTAGTTGCACTCATAATACTCATAAATTTTTCATCATCTAGAGTAATTAGATGTCCCAGGCTGCCAGGCCTGCTCTACTACTGAGAACTGAGATGAAATGATTATTCCCAGGTAGGAAACCTGGGGTGGTCTCTACAAGCCAATGCCAGCAGACTGTGGTCTGCCCATCTCTGGCTCATGGCAATGAGTGCCCTGTATACAGTTGTCCTCTCATGTCCTACTGCTTCCCTTTATTCATTGTTGACTTCTCTGATAGCAGGTGCTCAAATATAAGTAGCCTGGGTGATAGACGAGGTGAGGATTGAGGCGAGGGGATGGTAGAAGGATAAGGAGAGTGAAAGGAGAGCATTCAACAGTGAGTTTCCTCACTTATTAAACTCCAATGCACAACTCTCAAGACAAAATAATAACTTACAAAATGTATGGCTTGAGTCAGTTAATCAGTACATCAGAAATGTCAGTTTTACCATTTATCATCAGCTGTGAAATATCACTTCCTTTCAAAGGGCTGTTAAAGTTGCTAGAAGTGTGGAAAAAGTGTGGAAAGCTTTTTTTTTTAGGTTTGCTGTGCATTTTGTCTGAGAAGCCTGAGAACATCCCAGTGTCACACCTCTGGACTATCTGTGTTTCACTTCTTCTTAACATCTTGTGATTGTCTGTTGACTTTGAAAGATTCCATGGCAAGTGAAGTCGGTGAAAGGAAAGAAACCTATTGAGCAGGTTCCATTTACGTTGTGTGTAAAACAGATGCTTAGTAAAATTCTGTCTAACCTAAAGCATGTGAGTGAATAGTGTGTTTGCAGCTCTCATTCTGAGCCCAGTGGGAAGAAGAAAGAGGACTGAGAAGCAGGGCTTTACATGATGTTCACCTGAGCTAACTCTCCAGCGTGGTTGTGTTTCCTTCCCTTTCTCCAGGGCTTGCTCTCAGAAATCCTCCGAAAGGAAGAGGATCCCAAGACTGCTTCCCAGTCCTTACTGGTGAACCTGCGGGCTATGCAGAACTTCTTGCAGCTTCCAGAGGCTGAACGAGACCGGATTTACCAGGATGAAAGGGAAAGGAGCTTGAACGCAGCATCTGCCATGGGCCCTGCACCTCTCATAAGCACACCTCCCAGCCGGCCCCCACAGGTAATACCAGAGCTCCCTTGTGCATTTTACTCCTCCTGTTCCCTTGCATTCCTGATGGATGATAAACTTCCTGAAAAAGACACGAGCTTTTCACTGCTATGTTTATTTTGTCTTGTTTTGTTTATTTAAAAGCCCAAAAGCACTGAGAACTTACCCAGACTCTTAATGGGATTTTGGGGTTTGAGGTGACATATCGCTTGGGATGAGGTGTCCCTGCCCATGGCAGGGGGGTTGGAACTAGATGATCTTCAAGGTCCCTTCCAACCCAAACCATTCTATGATTCTACAGTTACATTTTTTAATTGAATTAGTGACATGCACTGCAAATCATGGAATCATAGAATTAATGCCATGGGCAGGGCCACCTCCTACTACACCAGGTTGCTCAATGCTTCATCCAGCCTGGCCTTAAACACCTCCAGGAAAGGAGCATTCACAACCTCTCTGGGCATAGTAGCAGTTTATTGCTGCCTATTTTCTACTTTTAAGATAAATTCTTCCCCAAACAGCCCTCAGAGAGTGTTTTGTTCATTTTATTGAGAAAGCATTTTTACTGGGCCTGGACACTGCTGGCTTTCAGTGGACTTTTTTTTTTCCCTATAATTCTCAGGTATTGGTTTTTAATGTTGAAGGATCTGGACCACTAAACTGAGTTCAGAGTAAAAGCAGAAGTAAGAGTACATTGTACCTTCCAGAGGACAAATAGGTAAAATTAAAGGGATGGGGGAAGAAGAATGCATCCCAAAATACTGAGCATGCTTTCACCAGATTAAGCTCCTGACAACTGGGTAACATAACACACTTGCTATATCCATTACTTGGAGAGACTGGAATATGTTCATTAAAGCTTCATTTAATATTTGTTCAAATGACACTCATTGATTTCTGAAAAATCTAGCTAGACTGTTAGTTTAAGTTTCCTGAAGTTATGAAGTTTGATAAAGTGTGATCCAAAAATTCAGTGTCTGAGTCCACAACCCATGTCTGTCAGGGAATCTCTGATGCTGTACATGAGAAGTAGAGGTGTGAGCCATAGGAATGCCTAGGATTTCCACAAAGAAGAAATGCAGCTTTGAATGAAACACTCCAAAAACAGTGTGCCTTTTCAGAAATGCTCCTCATTGCTGTAGCTTAGGGTTGTACTTATGCAAGGATGGAACAAACTGATCTACAGGTATGTGGGAATTGTGCAGTGTTCACAGCCAGATTTGCTGTACATAGCATGGCTTTGGGATTGTGGGAGTTTTGTGATGGCTGAGTATATGAACACAGAGCAGGTTTACATTTCTTCAGGTTATTTTTCTGATTTTCCTGCAGCTCATGGAGGCTGAGGACCAGACTGAAGTAATGAGTAACAGCATTGTAGGAAAAAGGAGGCCAGTAGATCACTTTGACCTGCTGCAGTGCCTTTCACAAGAAGAGGACAAAATTTTAGCAGAAAGAACAGACTGTGATAAAGGGCTAGTTTGGTTATCATTAACTGAGTTTAGTCTGTGAAATCCACTTTAGATACTCTTCAAGATAAAGGATGAGAATCTATTTACATAATGATGTGTTAGTGGGAAATAGTTAAATATAGATAGCTGTGTTTAAAATAGCATTTTGAGTTTGTTTTAATATCTGTACCTGCTCCCACAGAGCAGTTAATTCAGAGTAGGGGCCAACCCTTCTTCTTAACTTATCTCTTCCTGCCAAGGTAATGTCTCACTCTGTCTCAAGTGGTCTTGGGCAATTTCACAGCTAAAGAACAGAGTTAATTACAGGACCTTCCAGAAGGATGTTGAGTCAGAGGTAGTCCTTGTATTGGTTTTAATTCACACTTCAAACTGTGTAAATCCCTTGCAGCCAGAAAGAAAGTGTATCTTTGCATTTTCTAACTTACAAAGCGTACCCTAAGTCCAAATTTTGAGGTCAGAGTGAGGGGCTCTGTCTGTGCTGTGCTCTTGTTCATAGTTACATTTCATTTTTTCATGGGAGTCGCAGTGGTCCAAAGTGGAGATACAGCACAGGGTTTTGTTTTAGTCCTTTTGAAGAGGAAATCACATTAGCAAGGAAACCTTAGAGACTAGTATTTGAGGTCTACAGAACAAAAAGATTGGTTTTTCTTGCTGTTATACTGTTCTCTATCATTCGGCAAAACATAAGCACTTTTTAGCTAGTGGATGTACCCAGGATGTAGAAAGCTCTGAGCTGGGATTCTCTGCAGCCCTTTCACACATTGCCAGGTTTCCCCACCTGTAAATGTGTGCAGCACTTGCCTCCTGCTACTAAGTGAGAGCCCTAAATTTGAAAATTGAAACATCAGTGTTGGTAACATAAGTTCAATACTTAATGTTGGAAATAATAATGAAATTATCCAAGTTACTGCACTGGCAAATATAACTTTACAGTTTGTAGCAGAAATAAATTATAGTCAGGATACTGCAGAATTATGAATGCAAACTACTACTCTGATGCCCCCCCCAAATATCCACAGTCTATTGAATATTTGATACTAGTGAAAAAAAATCCTAGTAGCATTATTACTAAATTTATTATAAGCAATTATTTAAGTTCACTGTAGAGGAATACAGCATATTTTTCTAGCTTAGCTGTGAGCTTCTTGGATGGCTGTTGAAAGACAAAACAGACCGTTTATCCTGACAACAGAATTTATGCAAGAGCCAACATATTTAATATTAAATCTTTAGACCAGTGTAACATTTTAAACAATTAAACTATGAAACCATGAAAAATGGGAGCTAATATGCCACACATGAAGGTTTATTTTGCAATTGCAAGTTATCAGTTTCGGAAGGATGTGAAAATAAACATCCTGAAAAGGATCTATTTTGCATTTTTGTGTTGCCAACTGGTGGCCAGACAGAAGAGCAGACTTAACCATTTAGCAGCTGAGCTTATTCTGTGTAAATTTTGCATACATGCAGAAACAGAAAGCGTGACCTTGGAGGCTTGATAGGATAGTAGGCACTCAACAAGGATAAACCCTGGTTGCCTGAGTTAGAAAGAACTGTGTTGAATTTATCTCATTTTTCCAGCGTTCCTACTAGTTGCTACTTGAGCTAATGTATCTGGATTGTTTCCAATTCTTTTTTGAAATCCTTTAAGAAGCTCTTTGTCCCCCTTACTTCTCCCTTTCTCTCTGACTTAAACAAAAAAAGAAAAATCTTACTTTTTTTTTTTAATTGAAATCATTAGCCTCTAATGCGTGAGCTTTTGGGATACATGCATAGCTCTCTAAGCTGGTCAAGCTGCACAAGTCTGCTGCTGTCTTCCACAAGGGTGGATTGAGTGCAGGGAGATGGTGTACATGAGAATATTTGCCTCTGGATGTTGTTCATCTTGCCACTTCCTAGGGTATAAAGTTGTCAGGATCTTTCCTGGGCCAGTGGAGTTTATAAACAGCATCTTCATCAAGGTGATATTCCCTTTTGGAAAGGTGTAACCTCTCCATCCTAGAAGGAAATAAGAAAGGTCCTATTTCTTATATTTTTTTACCACTTCAACATCTTCACCTTATAGAATACCCCTCAGAGCTCCTTCCTTGGTATCCCAAGTTCAGAGTATGACTTCATTGCACGTTGTCAGGATACTTTAGAGGTTGCTGAGTGTGGAGCTATATTCAAGATGGATAGACTTCTCCAGAGAGGGAAAAAGATGGCCTCTCCCTCTCATCAGGGCAGTTAGGGCGGCTGGGTGGAAGAATATTCCCTCCTTCTTTAGCACAGCTTAGAGGGAGGACTAAGTGACTACGTCATAGATTTTATTTTCCAGGATATTGTGGTTAAAGCTTTTCAGCCATTCTGCCATTCTGAACGCTTCCTTCTCTGGACAAGTAATCTCAGCTGCAGCAGAGCTAAGGCAGAAATCCTTGCCACCCATATTCCCCAAAGAAAATTTATGCTAACTCTTGGGTCCCATGATCATGCTGTTTAATTACTATTTCTTCATGTAGAATCACATAATTTCAAGGACTGGAAAGGACCTCAAGAGATCATCTAGTCCAATACCCCTGCTGGAGCAGGAACACCCAGATCAGATCACACAGGAAGGCATCCAGGCAGGGTTTGTAAGTCTCCAGAGAAGGAGATCCCACACCCTCTCTGGGCAGTCTGTGGCACTGCTCTCTCACCCTCACAAAGTTTTTTCTTATATTTCTATGGAACCTCCTGTGTACCAGCTTGCATCTGCTGCCCCTTGTACTATCATTGGAGGTCACTGAGAAGAGCCTGGCTCCATCCTCCTGACACTCTTTACATATTTATAGACATGAATGAGGTCATCCCTCAGTCTCCTCTTTTCCAAGCTAAAGAGACCCAGCTCCCTCAGCCTTTCCTTGGAAGGGAGATGCTCCAATCCCTTCATCACCTCTGTGACTCTGGGCTGGACTGTCTCCAGCAACTCCCTGTTCTTGACCTGAGGGCCCCAGAATTGGACACAGTGTTCCAGATGTGGTCTCACCAGGGCAGAGTAGAGGGGGAGGAGAACCTCTCTCTACCTCATGCTAGAGCAATTTCAGCTTGGGCCTCAGAGATAGGAAGTCACTGAGGAGGACACTGCTGGTGTTTGAGAACCAGTGAACCTTCTTTGCAAGGAGCTGTGGATAACAGCAGCTCACATCAAACTTGAGAGCAGAGCCCTGGAGTTGAAGCACATGCACACGCCATACGTCACAACTAGCAAAATTTTTGGTTTTAAGTCTGCAGAATTTGGGATTCAGGTTGATTTGATCTTTCTGCCAAATTGCATTTTAATGAGAGCAAACATGAACAAAATAAATGCAGCCTCCCCCCCTTCCAAAAATTGCCATGGAGGAGAGTTAATGGAAACCCTGACACTTAACTATAACTGCACTTCCAGACGCCACTGTAATAATGGAGTAGTAAACCTTGTCCTGATAAAAGCTGTTCTGAAAGCAGCAACATCTATTGTACCTCCTGTGCTATTTGCAGAGCAAAACTGAAAAGTAGTTTGTTTTGCCTGGAATGAACTACTTTATGAATTTTAATGTACGATGTAATATTAAAAGCTAAACCAGGATTAAAGAAGATTTTTGTTCCCAAGCTAAAATGGTACTTATGAGAATGTGTTATAAAAGATTTTTTTTTTCTTGTTTTGTCTTCGATGGGGAACAAATGAGCTTCCATGTCAGTGAAAACCTCTTCAGATTGGTCGTTCCTTCTACAGCAACATGGCCTTCATTTAGGAAAATTGAGTTATTACAGAACTTCTTGCTACTGTAATCAGTCTTATTTGATGAGAAGATACATAGCTGGGCAGGCCAGGAAGGGCAGGATGTTTTGGTTTTTTTTTTTTTCAAATCTTTCTAAACATCTGAACATCTGATTCTTAATATGTTGTGTTTGTAAAATAATGCCCCCCCTGCTCAGTTAGTGTTTGCAAAATTTGGTTACTGTCAACAAAAAATTTAGCTCATCTGTGGTTTCTTTCCAAAACAGAAAATGTGGCTGTAAGTGTGGGTGGGGTGAGAGGTTGTGTTTAAGTGTGGATGAGAGGAGAGATCAGGTTTTGGTTTGTTTTTCTCTCCAAAATGAATACTCTTTCCACCTCCCCTACTAAGTCCTTAAGTTGCACTCTTGGGGTCTTTTTTGTTTTCTGTTGTTTTTTTTCTGAGGAGGAGGGTGTCTTTTCAACCTGGCTTCAAACAGCCTCTGTCTTGAACTCAATTCTAAATTCAACACAACAGCCTAGATGCTTGCGATGTATAAATTATGAAACAGTTTTATCTATGGATATTCTCCAAGAGGTTAATTAGCATTACTGCATGGAACTCATCAGAGCAGACCAATGGTCCATCTAGTCCAGCCACAGTCTATACCTGATCTTTGAAGAGAAATTGTTAAGAGGCTAGGAGAGAATTTTTGTACTTGGCCAATGATATAAATTGGTGAGGGCAAGGGTATGAATGTGAACAGCATCTCTTGATAATCCCATAATTTGTAACTTTAAGATGTTCATTTCTCTGAAGCTTTTTGGGCTAATACGGCGTTTTCATGCAGACATTAGTGTTTGCTGTTCATTTCCTAATTCAATATCTGTGGAAAGCAATAGGGCAGTAGCAGTTGGGGGTTTTTTTGGTTTTTTTTGTTTTTTTTGGTAATTTAGTGACACTAGATGCTGTTGATTTTTTTGTCCCTGTGTAAAGATAGATGTGATTTGCCAACCAGAGTGAGAATTTTCTGTAATCTCCTGGGTTAAGTGCATATCCATGTCAAATTGGACATTGAAAAGCATGGTCTAAGATGCACAATTTGAATTACATCTCCAGAATGCTGTATGGTCTTGGTTTTTGATAATCTGGGTGTTTACAGCTCAGTTAAGTAATCTGTGAAGTGCTGCTACAACACAAAGTTGTCTTTTGATGCTGCATGACAGTTAAAAAGGCTTTTCTGCAAGCACAGGAAAGAGGCATTTTGATCAGGATCATGAGAGCAAAGTGCTTCCATCTCAAAAGGTATTGTGGACTTGGGTATCCCAGCTGAATAATTTTGTCTTCTCGTTCTCCCTCCCAGGACCCTCAAAGATCACTTAGAGGTTAGAAATATTTCTTTGGGAAGGACTCAAAAAGCTTTGCCCAAATTTGAACCCAATTGAATTCAAGAAGTTTAGTTGACAAAAGCATCACTTTTTCATTTCCTAATTTAGCTTAGCCTTGATTTTTTACATGTGAGCAAAGAGGCTTCTCTCTCCACTTGTACGTTTAACAACCCCATACATTGTCAATTATGTTTCAGTGAATCCTTTTCATTTAAAGGTTTTGAGACTGCCACTGATTTTGTAATTTCCTGATAATTTCACTGCATGATGTTCAGGAGATGCACCTGCCCTTGTGGCCCCTTGTGGATTTGCCCAGCGTCAGGCAGGCATTTCCCCAATCTGCAGTGGAGAGATGGGAGGATAGGGGTGTTGCTTCTCATGCTACAAAGTTCTAGTTGTTTTCAAATGAAAGCAAATCCTACATTGTAGGATTTTTCTGCATTTTCCTTCTCATTTGGACTCCAGTTTCCAGAAGCAACAAAGTGCTAATGCCTGCTAGAGGAGAGCAAGTGAGATTGTGTATGGACAACTTGATTTTGCTGTCCCTCACAAGTAATGGGAAGCTCGTGGAAAGCCTGTGATAGGCAGATCAGGCTCAGCAGAAGTGGCATATACTCCTAATTTCTGGGCTAGATTATTTTATCTTAAAAGCACTGTGGAGGATAGTTAACACAAATTGAGCATGACATTTCTAGGAAAAAATTAGCTGATGGTTTGCCTAAGTATGTCTCTCACACAAACCCTTTTACTCTCATATCGTAGGACCCATGACATAGGAAAGCTCATAGAGAGTGAGATTAGAAGATGAATTATCATGTTGTCATGATTTCCCTTTGAACCTCAAGGGACTTCAGAGCACAGGAAGATGCTGACTTGCATTGGATTAAACTGATAGTGAAAGTGTGGGTTTGAACATGTACTTAAGAGTAGGCTGAATCACCCTCTAGAAGTGCCAAGCTCTGTCCAGTTGATTTAGAGATCAGCTGAACAACTAACTTAGACTAGATGTGTAACTGCTGAATGGATAAATTAATTCAACTCTCAACAACATCTTTATGAGCCAGTAGGTTTGAATCAAAGTCTAAAGGTTGGATTTTGCGTCATCACCTTGTCGATTCCTCATGGAAATCCAGTCTTTCCTCTGGCCCAGCTCAGGATTAGTGGTCCATTAGATCCTCTAATCTTAGGAGTGCATTGCCAAGAGCAGCTACTGAAGAAAAACATAACTATTGAAAATATTGTAGGATAGGTCAAGTACTTGCTGATTTTTTTTTCTGCCTCCTGACAGTGATTGTAGAACTGCTCCATAAATTTGGTGGAATGACTCTCATTGGTGAAATTACACTTCTATCATTTCCAGGGAATGAAGTAAAGGATAGTATCCTGCACATCGTGTCACTACTGATGTATTTTTTTATTGTTTTCCACAAAAGCTGCAATTGCAGCATAGAGATGATAGTATAATTATTCTTCTTGTTTTAATGTGGGCTTTTTTTTCTTTTTTTAACCTGGACTACAAGAATAGTAAATATTTCATACATATAAGTGAAATGCAACTAGAATTAATAGCTTTAAGAAAAACTTACCTTGATTTCAGAAGTGAGTGGTTAAAAATGTGTTACTCTAACTTAAAAACAGATTGAGAATTAAAATATTTTGGACAGCTAAATCTAAAGCCACAACTTTTCTACAGTATCATGCATTTGAGTGTACTGGACATAAGGCATTAATCAAAATATGTCTGTCAGGTTTTTATTTCATTAGAGATTCTTTTATGCTGCAGTTACAAGTTCATGTGGGGCAAAGAAATCATGTAAGGATTCACAAGTCTCTACAAGAGTGTTTGACAGCTGTCCACCTAATTTGCTTTATGACATTGAAATTCACAGTGGTCAGTTATCAATAACTCATGTTTCAGATGCATTCACCTTCTACAATATGCTGAATTTTCTTGTTTCCCAGTTGCCTGAACCATGGATAACTTATAATATTAAGTCTCTGAAAAGCTGAAGGAATATGAGAGCAAGATTGAATAAAAGGAATAAAATGGAAAGGGGAGCTACTTGGGGATAGGAAAGGAGGAAAATAACTTTTTCATAATGAAAACTGTCTCATAAAATGTATTTTCTAGGTCAAAACTGCTACAATTGCTACAGAGAGGAATGGAAAAACAGAAAATAATTCCATGAACATTAATGCTTCCATTTATGATGAGATTCAGCAGGAAATGAAGAGAGCTAAGGTGTCTCAAGCACTCTTTGCAAAGGTTGCAGCAACCAAAAGCCAGGTAAAGTTCCTGGGGAGCAACAGCCCCCCTGTAATGTGGGATTTTTTTGCTCCCCTCTGATTTTGAAATGTTTCTGTGTGGGTTTGAGCAGGCACCTGAATGTGCACCACCAGCCTGCTGACACTGCTGAGTGTCCAGAGGTAACTCCTGGTTTCCCTTGACCAGGCAGGGCTGAGAAGTGGCTTCCCTTTCTCTCTCCTTCCCTCCATCCCTGTAAAGTCCACTTAGTCACTATTCTTTTGCTTTTCTGAATCATTGAATCATAGAATGGTTTGGGTTGGAAGGGACCTTAAAGATCATCTAGTCCCAATGCCCCTGCCATGAGCAGGGACACCTCCCACTACATCAGGTTACTCAATGCCTCATCCAGCCTGGCCTTAAACACCTCTAGGTACTGAGGGGGCATCCACAATCTCTCTGGGCAACTTGTTCAATGCCCTAAATGCTTCAAAGAAGAACCGAGTATCTTCCAGGGAAAGCTGATAATGATCAGTTTCTTGAGCCGTCAGAATTTTGGTGATTGCTTTCTTTTGAACACTTTTTAACTTTTGACTTGTGTGTTGTTGGAGTTTACTCCATTTCATTGTCCAGAAAGGATGTTGTCTCTTATGTTATATGCTGTAAGGAACACTTAAAGGAATATTTTGGAAATGTTATATCAAAATGATTAAACTCAAGCTGTGGACTGTAAAAATTACAGCTTTATAGGCCACATGCCTGCCTACCCTTCAATCACTGTCAAAGTGATAATTTCTACAATAATATGTTTCTTTTATTGTGGGATTCTAAACACCAAGTGCTGTTTAAACATTAAACTGAATTGTTTATGTTAGTGCTGTACTCAGTGTGTCATACATCAGGCCACTATAATCTCCCATGGAATGTAAAAATTCTGTCATGAATCATGGCTTGTATATCGGAAATTACTGTAATTTTGATTGGAAATTACAGGGCTCTTGAAATGTTTCTAATCAAGATAGAATATTTCAGCAGCTTCCAACCTGTGTGCTCCTCAGATGTCTTTATTTACATGTCAAGACTTGTGGTTATAGATCTGTCCATTTTCTTCCCCTTTCCATTGCAGTTCTCTTCAAAACCAAGGTATGAAGCCAGTCTATCAGTCCACAAGGTTTTGATCTGATTTGCATGATGGCATATTTATTTGTCTAGTCTGAAAATGTCCAGGTGGGACACACATCCAATGCTGACTTTAGGGACAGGTAATCAAAGTGAAGTGCAAAAGCTTCCAGAGGTGCATGGTTTTTTGAGTATTGGTATAAAATCTAGATTCTCGTACAAACTTGGCTACCAAATATAGAAAGTGAACACCAAACATATGGTTATTTTTCCCTTTATTGAGCCTGTATTCTCTTCTCAGAGGTTATTTTTCTCCTAGATTTAAGCAATGCAAAGTTAATTTCTGTATTAAGCACACTTTCAGGTCCATAGTAAGCCAGTTCATAGTAGAAGTTTACTTCACAGATGTAACCTCTGTGGTAAACTGACTGGTCTTCTCTAACCAATTGATTACTAGTCAGCTGATCAATAAGCTAATCAATAAGTTTTGTACTTGTAAAAAATTCTGTATTGGTACAGTGTAATTCTGCATTGGTGCAGAGAAACATTCCATGGGGCAAAGAAGTCTCGTACTCTTTAAGAGAACCTTCCCAGGAAGAGTTCATTTTTTTGGTGTATTTTTTAGTATTTGATGGTTTCCTGCTCAGAACTGGAAATCCTGGGATAATCGGTTCCAGTTCCAGCGAAAAGCCTGGAGGACACATGTTAGAAAACAATGCAGTGGTTAATATAAGTGGTTAATATAAGTTTTGCTTTTAAGCATCACAAAAAGTGAACATTGCTGTTCTTATCTTCTTTTGGATATCAAAACTTGATTTAACTGCTGAGTATAGTCTGAAATTGTGGTACAAAACAAGATGTGATCTAAAGCAGTTCTGCCAGTGGACAAAGACAGTTGCTGTGCTGGAGGGCCTTTATTTATTTATTTATTTATTCTTTTAAGGAACTGATTTGAGTGAATATCAAAGCAGCCAGCATCTGCAAGGTGGCTGAGCGTGCCTGAGCCAGAAGACTGCAGATAGTGTTGTGCTGAGTGGAGCACTTTGTACAAAAGAGCTATTAAATGATGCCCTACAGAAGTTCCTACTTAGGTTGCACTGAGGTGAAAAATAAGCATCTTCCTTTGCGCTGTCTTAGTGCCTTTGGCAAGAGTCAGCTGATTGATTGGAGGACCTCATACAGACCTGCTGCTCCCCAAACCAGCTGGCTGCAGGGGTTGGTGCAGCAGAGACCATAGCACGTGTGGAGGAAGGGGTGATGGCAGCAGGAAGAGATTGCAGTGATGCTGGTGAGATGCTGCTCTGCCTTTGGTGAGTGATGGTTTGTGCACGTGTAGTTTCACCTGGGTGAGCTTTTCTGGCACCTCCTTGGCTTCCCTGAAGGAAAGGGTGATCTGGCACATGGCTTTGAACAAGCCTGAGGACTTATCTTAGAATATTCCTTCAAATGTTGAATTCTTTTCCTATATAAGAATATAGGCACTCTATGTACTTTTAAAGTTTCTGTGGTTTTGAGGGCCGGTATGTAATTTGTAGAACAAATTCAAATCCTATTAAGTTGAAAAAATATATACTTTAACACCTACTATACTTAGACTAGGAACTAAATTCTAATTCAAACTGTTTGAATACATCATATCTTTGGGGAATTTTAGAGCTGTAATTAGCTAAACACCTAATGTCAGTATATAAAACCTTACAGTTTTATTGCAAGTGTCTTCCTGTTAGTTAGAATCATGTATTTTTTTTGTTAGATTATGCTGAAAAGAAACCTTTGGAAGAATGCATGCAAAAAGAAGTCAGAAAGGTTTATCGAGTGCTTTTTATTTGCACCCAGGTTGTTCCCTTTTAGTGTCAGGATGGCAATACTAACAATATTGTTTACTAAAATTTAATCAACACACCTGAATAAGTCAAAATGAAAAGAATCCACGCATATAAATTTGTGTGGATACTTTACTTTTATAATTTAATCATCTTGGGGTTTTATTAAATTTATAAACTGACAGTCTGATTTGAGTAATTATGGAAGCACATTCTTAATTTCATTATTTCAAACAAAAAAAAAAGTTGATTTGTGTAATGATCATTAAGGCATCATGGTTCAGTAACTGTGCATTGGTTACAGTGTTTTCATGTGGGAGCCAGGGATGAGGAGGTTTTTTTGTTGATGGTGACAGATGCTGGAATCTAATTTTATTCCATAAAAATAGACAAACAAGCAAACAAAAATTTTTAAAAAATCCCAAACCTAAGAGCCCAAGAGATGAGGCAAGTAGAGACTTGTGGTGTTTCTGTATGTTTGCTGTGTTTTGAGAAGATACATTTATGTTAATGACTTATCCTGAAATGCAGCAGCCTGCATGTGCCTAGTGCAGAGCAGGGAAGAAAGCAAAACCTAGCTGAAAATCAGCTCCTACTGCTAAAGGTTTTTTTAAATGTAGGAAATTACAGTTTCCAATACCTAAACTAACATCAACTCCCCTACCTCCAGTGTTCCATGCACTGCAGTGTGAGGCTGGTAGCTTGCATTACTGTACCTAAGTTTTACTTTATAGTAGAATGAATAGGTAAAGTCAATACTTTTCTGCTGATTGCTGTGTATGACCAGGTAGGTGCCAAATGCTCTCCCTTCTCACTGAATGAAAATGCCTGTATGTTGAAGGCAAGATAGAATCATGCTCCATTTTAATTCTAGAATAGAACTAAAGGAGTAGTTGGTACCTGGAGCATCCTTTGGTGAAGGGCTGCATGGGGAGGTGCATGGGGCAGATGTTAGGCAGAGCATCCGACAATCCTGAGTAGATGGGAAAGAGTTAAACGAGAAAGGAATGCTAAACATTGGCACTAAAATTGCTTTTGGCATGCAAATACCTTTTCCTGACATAAATATTTTCAGAATAGGCCATTAGAGTTCAGGTATATAAAACCCTGCTTTTACTGGAAATTTTAATGTAGTAGTAAACCTGGAGATTTATAGTGAAAAACTGATGTCTGTTATCTCACTTTTATCTTTTTAACCAGCGGTTTTATAAATGCTATATCTTTGATCTGGCTTTTTCCATCTAGAGACTAAGCTATATACTCTAATAGCAAAGTCATTTTTAAACAGCTTCCCACACTGAACAAGCAGAGTATTGTAGATCTGGCACGAAGATGTAACATGCCATTACTGCAGATACAGAACAATCTATTCAACTGTTATCCAGCGGGAGGAAAAGAAACCTTTTTAGCACCAGGAGTAACCCTCTGGTAACAATGTGGCTTTAAGAGAGGGGTCTTGAAATTTATTTCCAAGGCTATTTTCTCAGGATGCTGTGCCTCGGGCTGCCCCAGCAGCAAGAGGGGCAAGAGGGGGCTCGGTCCCTTGCCCATCACTCCATGTCTCCATCAAGTTTTCTCATGCCTTTGTCACCATCAGAGCAGCCAAGTCACTTCCTGGGCTTAAATCTCGGCACAGAAACCTTCTTTACTCTCCCCCTCCTCAGCGTACAATGGATTCTGTGTGAAACAGGGAGGGACTCTGTACTGGGGAGATGTGAGGTGGAAATAAAATATGCCCCAAGCTCTGCTGTCATTTCATGGGTCCACCTGGAAATAAACCCCTTTTCTTCATAGGAAAGCGAAGTACAGAGGTTAGAAAACATTAGCTGCAGAAGCACACTGCACAACAGCCACTATTTTCCTATTTTCTTTTTATTTATTTACTTTCCTCCCTCCTCCCCTACCTGGGGATAGCTGAAGAGGTGCCATGAGCAGCAGGAGTAAGGAAGGGATGGAGTGTTAGCAGGGATGGGAGAGGAGGAGTGTCAAGTGGGAAAGCTTGATGGGCTTCTGTGTGCGGTGGAGAATTGCCCTATAAAGCGGCGTGTCATTCAGTGAAACTGTGAAACTTGGCAGATAGAACTGATTTGTTTCTTTCACAAAATATCATGTTGCAGAGTCATAGTGTGTTCTGCCTTGCCTGAGTTGGAGGGAAGTGAATTTCCATGTTTCTACTGTGGGAACAAAATGAACACTTAGAGCCCTCCAGGTCCTCCCTCTGCCCCATGTCTTAGTTTTTCTTATAGGATGTATCTTTGTAGAAATAAAGGTTAAAGCCTCAGGAAATTTCCTCAGGAAATTCATAATTTTTTTTTTTTTAATCAAAAAGGGGGTAGAAAAATGGAATCAACTCAGCTATTTGTTAAATGCTGGTGGACCTGAAGAAGGGCTGGCATTGATCCTGGCCATATCACACACTATTGGTGCAACCTTGGTGGAGTGGCTCAACTTCAGTGGCTCTTGGGTTCCTGCTAGTAAAGAGTAGCCAACAACTTCCTGAACCAACAAAGATGAACTGAAGAGAAACCCCCTTAAAATCTCCAAGGTGGTTCATATTGGCATGCAATTGCCCATGAAAATCTGCATAGAGGAGGGGAGAAAAGAATTAAAACCTGAAATAGTTCAAGCCGTAGGAAAAGGTGGAGAATGGAAAATACTTAACTGAGTAGGGGATTGTCGTGACCTCTTCCAAGAGCTCCAAGGGAGCCCTTTCAATATCTGAACATTCAGAATGTTCAACAGTTCAGCAGCTCTAACGTAAGGCAAAAGCTGGATATAAACATAGAATAGAATCAGAGAATGGTTTGGGTTGGAAGGGTCCTTAAAGATCACCGTAGGCAGGGACACCTCCCACTAAACCAGGTTGCTCAGTACCTTGTCCAGCCTGGCCTTAGACACCTCCAGAGAGGTGTTGATAGATGGGTGAAGAAGTGCAGTTCCTGAGTGTGCTTTACATGTGGGGTCAAACAGATTCTGCTTCAAGATTTCCAGTCAGACTGGGAGCTGCAGGAGTCATTTAGGTGCTGCTTACAGTTGGTGTGGAGGCCTTTTTAAGAACCGGTAGCAGCTTTAGGAAGGGCTGTGCATTTGGACGCTAAGAAGAGCTTCCCTGGAGGGAAGTGGTTGTGCACCTGCCTGAGGGATTGTTCAGGAATTAATGCTTAACACCTCCACAGCCTCTGCCTGCAGTACATAGAATCATAGAATAGTTTGGATTGGAAGTGACCTTAAAGATCATCTAGTTCCAACCCCACTGCCATGAGCAGAGATACTTCCCACTAGATCGGGATGCTCAGTGCCTCATCCAGCCTGGCCTTAAACACCTCCAGGGAGGGGACATCCACAACCTCTTTGGGCAGCCTCTTCCAGTGTCTCAGCACCCTTGCAGTAGATAATTCCTTTCTTCTCTCCAGCCTGAATCTCCCCTCTTCAAATTTGCATCCATTATTCCTAGTCCTTCCATCACATCCTATTAAAAGTCCTACATCCCTACATGGGGCTGGAACCACTTAGCACCCAGAAGACTGCAGCCCTGCAGTGGCCAGAAAGAGCCCAAGAGCTGCGGCTGAGGCAGAGGTAGAAGTTTAAGTCATCAAATGTACAAATGATTAAAAAAAAAAAGAGAGCCAAGCAGAGAAAGCTCTTTACAAAATATGAAATTCTGTTAAAGCAGCAAGACGGCACAACATAAGGAATGTTTGGTACATGTTATTGAAACTGAAAAATCAGAGTATGGAATGAATTATAATTTAGCATAATCCATAATTTTACCGTTTTCATTTTGAATTATTTATCTTATATGATTTGATTAAAGATAAAACTGGTTGGCAAGATCCTGAATGTCTCTGCATGTCTTAATGACAAATGAAAAAAGTCCTCATTATAACTTCTGCGTTTTTAAATTTTTATTTGTATTGTCTCTGTAAAGCTCCCTCTTATTTTTAAAGCGTATTTCAGATACAGCCTTGTGTACATGCAATTCCATAACCCATCAGGCTTCAGTGTTGCCTCAGTACCTCTGATTCAGTAAATCAGATCATAGGCAGCATGCTGTCATATAATAAGGTGTCTGATCCTTATTACCAGTTTGTTGATGCACAGACTCCTTCAAATTGACCATTGCAACACATGGTTTCCCCTGAAACTAGCTGTGATAATTAGCGTGGCTCTAATGAGACAGAATGTCACTGATCTTGTGCTGAACTGTCGAGTATCGACGCTACGGATGGGAACTGTCAAAGCTTGCCATCTGTGACAGAGCTTGGCATATTCCATTTGCAAGGTAGAGCATGCTCAATAGACTGTTTTTAAACAAATGGTCCATTTCTTGATTAGGGCTCTGTGTTCTGTTACCGTGGAAGACTTCATATCATAGTTAAACTTTTCCCTATTTTTTTTTCCTTTTCTTTTTAGGAAATGAGAACATTACTGATTTTTAAACCCGTGCCATCAGTCTTCTGTTAGCTTTTTGGGGAAAGCTTGAGAGAGGGGGGTGCTGATCATGTATTTATTATTCTTCCTCCCCCCTGGTTATATTAATGTAGTGCTTCTTAGGCAGTTCCACAAGGCTTTTATTTGCTGGTTGTTTTTTTTTTTAAGAAGTGATGGATAGGGAACTGCACAGTGGTGAAGGAGAGGAGAAGAAAAACTAAAAAGTCTTAGATGATGTGCAGCAGGAGCACGTGTGGCTGGGATGAAAGATGGAATGGGTCAGGAAAGTCAGGCACCCGGGCTCTCTGTGCAAAAAAAAAAGTCCAGTGCTGCTTATCATTCCAAAATATGCTTTGTTGCTTTTTATTTCCTCCTTCTCTGGCAGACCACACAGGGCTTGTTCTGAAGAACATTTTCACTAATCTGATCAGGCAGCCAAATACGCCGGGAAAACTGCTTTAATGATCCCACTAATTACCTCAAGTCAATATGAACTGTATTATTAGACTGAGGGAAAATATTCCATTAGGTCTCCCCCTTGGGAGTTTCTCCGCTTTGTGATGTCACCGAAGCCTTCGCCCTCTCGCTTGTAATTAATTTTATTTACACACGCAGGCACGCACAAGGTCACACCTGCACAACCGGAGCTGGCCAGGGAGCGAGTGGCACTCAGGCTTAATCAGATCTGTCATAATTACCATTCTGCATGTTTCTGACACACGCTGTGAAATATTTCAATTTAACTGCCGCTACCAGCACAACCAGATGTAGTGTGAGTGTGGCTGCATTGGAAATATTATTCCTCAGGATAAACTCTCTCCTCCTCCTTTTTCCTCCCACCCCCTCTCCCTTTTTTTACAGCTAATGTGGCACAGAAGCTGATGTATCCTGTAAATCTTGAATGCAGCGCTAGATTGATAACAGCAGATTAGACAGTTTAACCACAAACAGCTTGTTCATTTTTCACAAATGAAAACCACATGTGGTGTAACTAAAATTTCAGGCTCTTTTTTTTTCTTTCTTTTTTTTTTTTCTTTTCCTCCCCCCCCTCTCTCCCCTCCCACTCTTTGGTTGTTGTTTCCTTTTGGGTGTGTGAATGCATGTTAAGGTCTGCATTTCACTGTGGAGGGAGAGAAATGGAAGAGTAGACATCTAGGGGGCAAAGGACGCTGCTGTCTTTGAAGATTATTCCTCCATGACCTTTATTAAAAACCTTACTCGCTTTGGCAAAGAAATCATAGAGCACACGGGGTTTTGTCTCTCACTCTGAGACTTTCTAATCCCTGGGTTTTATGCCCACTTATTAAAGAAGTCATCCCACTGTGCTGTTTTTCAAAGTGACATGCCAGCAAACACCTTGCTTTAAGAGGAGCTTCTAAACAAAAATGCACTCTTCCCTGCTACCTGAATTTACCAGAAATAAAATTTTCTGCCAAAGTTTTTTCAAGCAGAAATTTTGCCTTTGTGCTAACTCTTCCCTCTAGCTCTCCCTTCGGGGAAAAGATTATTTATAAAAAAGAATCCTCATAGTGTCTAAATTTTAGCAAATAAGAAATAGATTTTTTTTGTTGTTGTTAAAACATTCCAGTATTTCTTATGGAAACAGGTATGGTTAGTTTTTAGCAAACAAAATGTTGTCTCTCTGTATAAATCCATTTTTTTAATAAATCCATTTTTGCAGTTCAAATTGCCCTAATTAAACAGCCTTCAGTACTTAGTAAGGGGTTTTTTTGAAACCATCTACTGTTTAGTGGATCACTGTTGGCTACTTTTCTTTACACAGAGAAAAAATTATGCAGTTTTGATAGAAAGTTTTAATTACAAGGTTCTATAACAATTCTTAGAGCAAGGAAAAATAAATGAAGTGAGAAGAATACCACTGAGCAAACTCCCCAAAAGCTGTTGCAGGTATTGTCAGGCGAGAGGAATGGTGCAGTACATCTGATAGAAATTCATCAAATCTAATCTGTAATATGGCTTCCAGGGGAGGTTGGAAAAAAAAAAAAAGTGGCTTCAGAAAGAGGTTGTTTTGTCCACTGGCAGTAATTTAGGATGCAGTGGCAATAGTGAAGGCACAGGAGTCCTGGAGCTAAGAGTCTGTATTTGAAGTTAGAAGAAGGTGAGGAGAGTGGTTTTGGAAAGCCTCTAAAAGCAGAGGCTGTAGCTGAAAATTTGGCTAGGGATTGCATCCCAGGCTGCTGAGGAGAGGGTCAAAGAGCCATGCTGTTAACACTTGCCCTCTAGTTACTGATTGCATTGCTCTTTCCCCAGAGCTGAGCTGGTCAGCAGAGGTGTGCCATCAGTGTCCTCTGCAGCACCCTGTTAATGACTCCCCTGGGGTCCAACAAAGGGAAAGCTCACCTTGGAGGTGCGAAGGCTGCAGATGTCTCAAAAATGAGTCTGGAATAAGGCAAAGAGTAGGGCAGGAAGGGTTCAAGTTGGAGGAGAGAAAGCATCAGGATTCTTGCCAGGGCCCGAGAATCCTGTTCTCATTTCTTTGTAGAACTATTCAGAAAATGTCAGGCAGTTGGGAAGCACCGGATTGCTCAAAAGAAAAAAAGCACAGCACCTTCTCCCACCTACTTTGAGTCTTTTATTTTTAGTTTGTCTTTCTTAGGTAGAGGTGTTTTGATTCCTACACTCCAGATGCATTAATCAGCTCTTCCTCAGGCAGCGCCTGCTGTCTGTCTGACAAGAGGTGCTGTTTCTGGTGGGATGGATTTTCTTAATCTCTCTCTTCCCACTTTTTGTATCTTCACCTTTTGTTTTGTTTTCCTCTCACCACCTTCACTGATTTCTCTGGTTGTAGCTCCCCTCTTAGCTCTCCTTTTGCCTTTTTACCACCCCTTTCCTCTCCCTCACCATCACTCTTGGTCCGTAAGCCCCTTTCTCCTGCCCTACTGCGGTCCCCTTCTGTGCCAGAGCCCTGGGACATCCCTCCCCAGTTGCATCACCACACACACCTGGTTGCTTTACACAAGCAGTAGCTTGTGCTTGGAGTGTAGGGTGGGCACCTCAGGGTGGTGGGGAGCCAAAGGCTGGTTGCCAGCATCATCATTCTCATCCTCTCATGGTGACATGGGTTTAGCTGGGAAAAGAGCCATGTTCTTGATTTCTCAGCTTTCTCCTTCCTGCTGTGGGCAGATTGCTGATTTGGGAGGCTTTTGAAGATTCAGCAAAGCAGTGCTTTAACCTGAAGAAACTAAAGAGCTATTAAAAAAAAAAAAATTATAAAAAAAAAGATGTCTGAGTGAGCTGTAGGGGGAAAATCTGAGGGAGCTGTAGGAGACCTAATGACGTACAGAAATGAAAATAAAGCTGCAGTGGTTGAGCCCTGGGAGAAGCTGAGGAGTCCTCGAGCAGCCTGGGGTCCCTGGCAGTGGGGAGAAGAAGGGTACCAAGTAAACAGTGTAGAAAACAGAAGGCAGCTCAATCCATAAGTAAACAGAAAAAGACAGGGTAAAATCCTTCCCGAAAAAGCCTGAGCTGCTAAATATGTTACTGCAAAGAGAAAAAGGAATCTTCAGCTAAATCCATTGTAAGGTCTGAGAGGTGGTTTGTTGAAGCAATGATGGACTGCAGTCCAAGTGAAGGGTTGCTGGGCAAAAGGAGGAGTAAGAAGTAACACATACATGACCCTTAACATGAAACTGGGTAACTCAAAATGCACTCTACTCCTGGAAGAGAGTGCTATGAGATTTCTAGGTGCTTTCTAGGTTTTAATGGTGAGAAAGGAGACAATGTCAATTCCAGATAATTTTTAATTTCACCATTCTTAATAACCTTTCATTGTGTTCTTTTTTGTTTTTAATTTTCTTCGCATTCAACCTCTAAGTCAAACTTCAGATTTTTGGTTGTGAATTACCCCAGAGGGATGAAGAGGCTAAGCTAGCTGGGTGGAGAGAAATTCCACTTGGCAAATATATATCTAGTTCCAAATCTGCCAAATTTCCTCTGAAAACACATTGTTATTCGGTGGTCATCTCATTTTTATTCCTATGCTGTATCATGTTCCCTTTCTTCAAGGATGGCATTTGAGAAGCGCATGAAAGTTGTTTTTAGGATCTTTGTCAAGTAAAAGCATTTGGATTGAAGTTTTGGGCCCCAGCTGAGTAAGATGTGCACATGTATCAGTTACTTCTGGGGATTTAACTTAGGTGGTAAAGTATTTTGCTGAGCATAGTGCTTAGTATTTCCAGTATACGTAACATGCAAGAAAAAGCTCTGCAGTTACAAGAATTTTCACGTGTTTATATAAAAACAGTTGTTATTTTTTTAAAAAGCTCTCAACTCAAACAAGTTTCTTTTAATTTTTGCTTTGGGGCAGCCAGTTTACTTTGCCTCCAAGAAATCAGTTGTTGGTCTTATTAAATATGTGGTGTTGGTGTAACTAAAGGGATTGTTCCTTTTCACCAGGGAAGGGGAATAGTGCAAAAGAGTCAGAGTAAGAGGAAATATGCCAGCTCCATGCAGTGCCTGATTTAAGGGCAGAAGCTGGAAGTAGGACTGGAAGTGGGACTCAGCTTGGCTCTTCTCTTGACCAGAGAGGAACAGTCTAATGCTAGACACTGCTCTCTCTAGGAGAGTTTCCTTTGTGACTGTCATTGTGCCCATCCTGGTGGCACACTACCCAAGAATGCTTTTATATTGATTCTCTCATTGGAGGGAGGAACTCAATCTCTTTGGTTTGCTGTTTGATCCAGCTTTCCTATTCTTTTGTGTCTGTGCCCCAACCAACCCCCAGCAAGTATCTTTGCTTTCTAAGGGTTTCAATGCTTTTATTTTCCCAGGGATGAGATACATGCTTCTGGCTGCTCCCTCCTCATTTGCTGGGAGGCATCTGTTTTTCACAGGTGTGGATTTTAAAGATTAATTCTTTCAAAATGCATTGAGGTAATGGACCTTCTTCATTTTCTGAGGGAGGAAAGTTAGGTAAAGGTTTCCTTTCAAACTCCTTAAGACCCCACCCTTGCCCTTTGCATTACCACTGAGCATTCCTCTGCATGAAAGTGAGTCATAGAAGACAACTGAACTTCTAGAGACAAGCTAAATGACATTTAGAATATCTCAGAATATTTAAAAATCTAATTCAGAACTCTGTGAAAACATTTAGGCCATGAAAATGTGAAGAGCTGACTGAGAATGGATTAGAGCTGTGTGTGTTTTGGAATGATGTCACTCGTTGGAACATCTTGTCAGCTGAACTGAATTTACAATGAATTCCAAATATTTATGAGCCTGTGATTCCTCAGTGTGTGGTAGATCTTCCCCGGATCCAAAATGAATTCTGAGAAGAAAAAACATATGACAAGAAACCACAGATTAAAATTACTCCTCCCGGGAAATTGCACTTTTTTTGTTAAAAAAAAAATTAAATGTAACAATGTGATAAACACGTTGGCCTTCTGGCCTTTTTACTGGAGGTCTTCTCCCCAAAGCAAATGTTAACTCTCTCTAAGCAATGCAATAATAAACATTTGCTGTTCACTTGTAAACTGATAGTAGTAAGATTTTTGAAATTACCAGTCACTTTCTATTATAGACTCTTAACTAAACTACAGATATAGCTGCCATACAAAAATTGATTGTGTGTTTAAGAATAAATAACTATGGGCTATTAAGATCGTGGTTGGATTTACAGCTGTATTTACTTTCAAGAGAAGCATTGGTATTGCAGTGAAATAGGTATTTCCCTCTACTTAAAGAAGAGATAAAGGGCCCCATATTCCCAGTCACCCTCTGTGAAACCCACTGACCCATTTTATATGCCTGTACTATAAAAAGTAATGTACCAAACTAAGATGTACTTATTTAAGAATTAGCAGTTGGGGTTTTGTGCTTCGATTTTTATTTTTTTTTTAAATTGTTAAGCCCATTTTTTGTCATGTGTATGTCTTGGTTACAGTACCAAAGGAATCATCTCTGTGAAATAGAAAGGATCTGAAGTAGAGGATCTTAAGTAGAGGAAGGCAGAGTAAAGGTTCACCCCTTGGGTTTTTTTTCTTCATTTATTACTTTCCCCCCTTTTTTTACATAGGAATTTTGTTACATTTTAGGTAACAGTTTCAAAGACATGCATATTAGGTGCTTGATTAGGGCTTGTGCCTGTCTATCATTACAAGGCAGTAGAAGCAATACTGTAAAGAAGATACTTTTAAACAAAAAAGGAAAGGTGGAGGAGGGTGAGAGCAGAGAAGCCAATCTTGGGCAATTTCCTTCATTTTGATTATTTAATTCCCTCTGTACTCAACTAAAAAGTAATGAAACCAATGCTTTCAGGGAGTTACAGATTAACATTTTTTTCTTTGCATGAGCTGATGCTGTATCTCAAGTGCTTGTACCCAGGGAACATACCCACCAGTCTTGATCCAGGCTCTGACTTCAAATCCCACAAGTTTTTTGGCTCAGCAGAGCTGCAGGCAGAGAGTCCAACACAAGAGACCAGACTGTGCAAGCAGGGACATGGCTCTCCTTTTGCTTCTGTCCTTGTTTTAAGCTTGTCATTCATTGAATTTTAGAGGTTGATTTAGCAAGTTTCCTATTCAATTTTTTTGGATCTTTACAGAGATAGAAATATGTATTTAATTTTTAAGTGTCCATTAGAGAGGAAAAAAGGCAGAGAGAAGAGAAAATATTACTAATCCTTTTCCCTGAAAATACCAGGAAGGATTGTAGTGAAATGTTGCTGGTAACACCACCAGCTCTTCGGTCATTTGTTTTTCACAACCCAGAGAGGAGCTGGAGGTAGCATCCAGACAGATGGTTTAGCTGAATAATAGGTTGTATAAGAAATTTAAGGCATAATCTGTTGCAGTATTCTTCTTCGAAGGGAGTTTTTCCTGCTAGTGAAGTTTACCTTTCTTCTGAAAAGCCCTATGAGGTTATGGGGGTTTCAGTTTGTTTATTTTGCTAAATCTCATCTATTATGATGGCAGATACAGATTTACTTAAAATTCACATCTGGCTTCCCCTTTCAGTGTTCCAGTAATGAAAGCCAGTAGAATAGATAAACCAGAGATAAAGGACAGCTTCAGGTTTCAAACTGTCTCTTATTTAGGGGAATGCTCAAAGGCAAAGCCTTGGAAATCATATAGCTGATTAGGGTAAATAAAATGCTAAGGCAACCATCTTTCTGGGGACATTTATTATCATTTTAGGCCATGTCTCAAGAAGAGGCATTCAGATTCTGGTATCTCTACTTTTGAAACAGGCTGGAAACTAGCTTTTTTCTTCTTGAATTAAAGGTACACAATTTTGTGAGAAAAAATGGGAAACCCCCAAATTACTGAGCATTCACATCAGTTTTTAAATTAACTCAAAATGCAGGCTTCATGGAAAACTGTGCTTAAAATTACTTTCAAGTATAAACTGAACTGAAAATACTTTCACTAATGAATGTGTGGATTGGTATCAAAATCAAAGTCTGGTAGATTATTCATTTTCCTAACATTTTATTAAAATACCTAGTGGCTTTTCTTTTAATATAATTCAGTTCTTCTGCAAAGCATTTAGGTCTACCCAGTTTTGCACAGGAGATAACCAGGACAATTTATTTATTTTAGAAAAGATAAACCCACAGTCAGAATAAATTTTCCTGCTGTCAGGAAATTCCAGAGGAATTTAAGGCTAAAAAGGACCACCCTCTTCATCTAGGCTCGTTCCTCCTTCTGAACCCATAGGTGTTCCACAGAGAAAAAAGTTAAATTGTAGTAATCTTAGACTGAAAATGAATTATGAATTAAATACTCCATTCTTAGCCTGCAAGGAGGTGTTCTCTGCTTTATTTTTCCAGTTAATAGGTATGTAACACAAGCAGCTTTAGTGCCCATCCTTACTTATTTGTTGTGTTTATGCTGAAGTGGCATTTATTTTGCTTCTCAGTGCCATGTGCCTGAGTGTACTCATTCAGAACTCCCAGAATTTTTCCATCCTGTTGTGTGAGAAAGGGTTTAATGTGTTTTCCAATCAATGCCTAGAGGAAGTTTGGCCTTATCAATTTAAATGCTGGGGATCCTTTCATTGCATTATGGAAGAATCTTCTCTAAGCAGAGATTATTCTTAAGAACTTCATAACATTTAAAGGTTAATATGTTAGGTAAAGAACAATATCTTAAGACAAACATTTTTATTACAGGACATGAAGGGATACTTCTGATTAAATTACATGATTATTTGAATGGGAAAGAAGACAAAGTGCATCATTTCTTGCCCTCAACTTTAATGCCTTTAATCAAATAATGACCTTCTGGAAATAGTTAATTTTAAGCATTTGGAAAGATCAATACCACTTTGCCACCAAAAAATGGCCCAGATGATGAAATTTGATGTATTTAAAGTACCATTTCACCCTTTTAACCTAGTAAATAATTTAAAATGCTTTCAGTACTCCTTTGCTACCATTATGTATCTCGTTCAAAGTATTATGACTTTTCCAAAAGCAACCTTTCTGTGCAATGAGCAGCTTACAAGCTTCATACCGAAGGCTCAGTCTATATGCATACACTGTAGTGGGAATGGATTCTGTTTTGAAAAGAAATGGAAGTAACTGAGGAATGCAGACATTTGGAATAAAAAGGAGATTCTTAAAGCAGGTTGGATGGCTTTTGAAGGGGAAAAAGTCACTTTTTAAAGTTTAGTCCTTGAATTCTTTCCCTTTGTTTCTCCTATAAGCCTTTGAGTTAAATGTGAAGGGTTTGGGTTGCTCAGGCAATCAAGAGTCCATTTTACCAAGTGTAATTTTATATCTGTGCTCTATAAACTGGAGTGCCTTCAGCATTGTAAGTAAAAAAAAATTGTCCTCTATTAGCATGTTTGTGGACAGATTAAAACCAGTCTTCATTATCATAAGTAACACTTACAGCTTCTTTTAAAAGTAGAAAATTATTTGCTGAATGATAAATTGCTAGCTCTATAGTAAGTTGCTGAAAATGGGCTCGTTCAAAATGCCTACTTTAGTTTAGTCTACAATTCTCAATTTTTTGGGGGTTTTAGAAATGCTGTTTAATGGATTATGTACTTAATCTTTGTTCACAGTAGATGCTGAAATACAATTCTCACTTTCTGATAAAATGTTTGTATCAAATACCTCTCTATTTGGACCGATTTCTTGTAACGCCATATTTTTATGATACTATATGCCCCAGAGAATGATACAAAAAACTCTGCACCAAAGAAAAACTGTTCATATATTAGCACTGATACTCTAAAATGTTTTTCCTTCTTCAATACGAATTACAGCCCTCTCTAAAACATTGGAGTCTCTGTTTGTTATTCTGTAAGAAATACTCCTCATTTGGCAAATTGTTATCTCTACAGCAAATTAATCAGACAAAATCAGTTGCTCCACCTTGAAGACCTTTCTTCCCAGACTGGTTGTTTTTGTTGCTGATTTGAAAAGCTTTGCCCAGAGAACATATTTCATGACTGTAATGCTACCCTCTGTGATTTATTTAGGGTCAGTATTTACACTTTAAGTGCAGATTTCAGTTGTCTTTTTTTTTTTTTTTTCTTAATAAGAAACCAGAATGCAAGAATAGTTTGTTAGAAACTCTATGTGAAAGAGCAGAAGATTTTATATAAACACAGCACAGGTCAGCCTGAGTAAAATAGCATTTGGATACATAAAATGCATACATGTTTTCTTTAAAATAAGGATGCTCATGGGTCTTGAGGAGCCTAATGTTTGGCAGTTATCCTCTTTGCGCTTTTCCTGCAATAGTTTGGCAGTTGAGCTTTCACAGGTTTTTTTCCTCTAATGTCTTATGTTTCTTTAATAAATCCCCATCAGAAAACCAGACAGAAGACTCTTATTTATTTTAAATATCTCTAGGTTTAGCATCTTTTTTTTTTTCACCATTTTCTTGCTTACTGTAGCAAGACCTTTGCAGATGGTACTTGGTTACTTGAAAGTGCATAACAGTATTTTCTTTGTAGCAGATGGATTTAAGACTTTTAGTTCCCAATAAATGTAGGTTTACAATACATAACTTTACAGGATTTGTGTTGTATATAACAGGTTTGAACATATTATCTCAGAATTCATCTGCATGGCATTTTCAGCTTATCCAGGGCCCATGCCAGTATTTTAAGTAATAGGGAGAGCATCGTGATTGATAGAAGCTAAAGGCGTGATTTTGAATAGAAACAAAGGTTTTAGAACAGAAGGTGTCAAATTAAACTTTGTCAGTTTGAAAAGTAGTAACATCCTGAAAGTTCTCCAAACATATTTACATGTGGCTAATGTTTATATTTTGCTTTGTACTCTCTTTATATTCAGCGTAATGTTGCCTGGCAAATTTGCTCTGTTTTAAAATCAAGGTTGTTCCCAATGTCGCTGCAGAGTTTAGGGGGTTTGCCTTGCTGCAAAGATACATCAGCTTAACCATTTAAAGGCTGGGGGGTTTTTTGTTAACAAGGTATTATATATACTGTATAAACTGGTTGTGATCTAATCTGAGATATGGCAGGGGGGTTGGAACTAGATGATCTTTAAGGTCCCTTCCATCCCAAACCATTTTCTGATTCTATGATTCTATAAATATTTCCTTATTATTTTGTGGCCTTTTCCACTTCCCGAAAGAATGTAAATATTAAAAAAAAAAATAAATTCAGTTGCCCAAGCCCACCTTCAACATTAGCTGATGTAACTAGAGAGAAATTGCTCTAGACTTAATTGAGAATAAAAATGGAAAAAATAAACCTTGGTACATTCACTCATAAACTCAACTGCATAAAATTCATACAGCAGTTCATACTTCAGAACAAAAAACAAACTGTCAATTTTAACAGAATTTAAAATCTACCATTACAAAAATTCATATGATTGATTACTTTTCCTGAGATTTAGAAAAAATATTCTAATTTAGCTGAATTTTATGAATTAGCTTTATGTTGTAGACAGAATTCTGAACCTAAAATAATTAAGGTTTTCTTTGTTTTGAGCTAAGAGAAAGCGTATTGGTACAAAGTTTTTTGTCTCTTAACAAAGTGAACTCCCACAGTTTCTGCTACAAATATTCTCAGAAAAGACAGTGAATGGAGAATTCGCTGTCTTTTCTGATAATATTTGTGAAATCAACTTCCATAAATATTTTCAGAAATAAAGACCAAACAATTGTTTCTCCCTTGTAATTTTAGAAGAACTCACTTGGTTGTTTCTGTGTTGCCCGTTATATGTTTCATCAGAATTTGTGTCTTTTAAAAATGTGATGAGCCCAATGGAAAAGCAAAATTTTGGAAAAACAGCAATCTATTCTATACACCAGAAGCACCTGATTTCAGTATCTCAAAAGCTCTGCTTGCCTGAAGGGCTGGCAGAGACACTCTTCAGCTTACAATTCATCAAATCCTGTGTAGATAAGAAATTAGAAGTAGTATTTCAGTGCAAATGTTGATAAATAATGGGAATATAATTTTAGCTATCAGTAATTAATTAAAAAAAGGCCTTATCTAGTAAATATAGTATCAAAAAAGACAGCAAAGAGAGATGAAATTGCTTATTTAACAAAAATTGTTGTTGTAAAATGTGTTTTATCAGCATAAAATGTGATTTTTCTAACTGCCAATGGACAGTTTTTGTGCATCACGGTGGGTTGGTGTATTTATTTATTTACGTACTTACTTACTTAAAAAATTATAACTTCATTTTAATTGAAAGATCTAGATTTCATTCCTTCATCTTCTTTCCTCTGTCCTCAGCAAACTGCCTGTGGTTTGATTGCACCTCTTTTAACTGACTGAAGAAAAATCATACTGTCCCCAGTATGGGATTTTGACCCCATCTCCAGAGCCTTCTCAGCTCTGCTACCACCATCTCTCTAATGTTGTCATTTTGATTACATGTGTTTCTTGGGAACTTTTTCTCCTGTGTCATTGCTTCAGTTTATCCAAGAGAGAGTACTTCAAATTTTATACGTACCTCACTGAATATTTTCATATACAATATGAATGCATTATGATTATTTACTTTCACCTCTTCTTGTCATTATAATATTTTTACACTGCATTTATTAACTGTTAGCTAAAGCTATGAATGTCTTCAAGAAAATACGTATCTATATTGTATCTGTATCTCTATTGTATCTAGCTGTAAACTGGTCTGGATAAGCCATTTTTCAACTACCAGTACATATAAAAAGGATCTAAAAGCTTCTGTACATTTATATTATTTGTTGATTCAATAAAATGTCACATTATCTTTCCTGCAGCATTAAGATACAAAATTGCATGGACCTAGTTTTGAAAACAGGTTCTTGAAGCTCAAAGAAAGGAAGTATGCGTGTTTTATACATGGAATATTTTGTTTCTAAGTTTCAATATACAACAAAATCATTGCTGATGCACACTATGCTATAGCTGGGGTGTTTGCACTAAACTACTAGTGCACAATTCAGAAAAAAATACCCAAATTTTCAGAAAATGCAAGATTACCATTATTAAATTTTCAGGATGAACCTGTATGTCTTTCAGAAGCAAATTAGCAGCCACTGCAGTGCTCACAGGGGATTCTGTAGCCGACTTTGTAGTATGTGTCCTAAACCTACATTTGAATTAATGTAGGTGAGCTCTTAGGCAACTCACTGCCCTGTGATGTGGAAATGGCATAAAGTGTATATCAGAAGCTTGAGTGTATCTTGCTTCAAGCCCTAATGGTGTATGTAAAACTGAGAGGGTGTTTTTTTCTGGGTCTATGAGAAAATTTTTGGAAGAGAGAGTCTTCTATCACTTGAACTAAGTTCACCTGCAGAAGCACCTCTACTTGTAACAGGTAGGAAGGTGTTACTTGACAGTGTCTACTCAAAGGATTCCTGCCTTTTGAAAGGACACTGGGGAGTTCCTCTACTGCTATGTTTTACATTAGGCAGCCCTACATTCAAGGCAGATATTTCAGGTACTTTCTTGTTATGAGGATTTGTACTGGGATTTCAAGCATTGCTCAGCAGACTACTGACCCCTGAAGCAATGCTGATGCTCTTGGTTGGGTGTAGTCTTGCTTAAAGAAAACAGCAGAGAACAGAGTTGGGCT
Organism: Turnix velox; assembly: GCA_013400935.1. Classification (NCBI taxonomy): domain Eukaryota; kingdom Metazoa; phylum Chordata; class Aves; order Charadriiformes; family Turnicidae; genus Turnix; species Turnix velox. Next base: position 102,040 of record VZTY01013939.1, read on the forward strand.
GATGGTTGGATTCAACAATCTGAAAGGTCTCTTCCAATCTAGATGATTATGATCTTACTTGAATATACTGATACCAGTAAAACACCCCTCCTGCAGAGGGGTGCATGTAAAGAGTTCTGCCTTCACCAGCCAGTCTGTTTCTAAGCAAACAAACAGCAGGGCTGTGGTCTGGGACTGGGGAGGTGTTTTCCAAAACACTTGTGGTTTGTGAGGGTCTCTCGGTGTATCAGTGTTTGCTTTGAGCCCAGCCTGTACAGCAAAAACCCCTTCTTACTGGGGCAGAGTGGGAGAGGATGCAGTGCCTCCAAAGTATGTGTTTTGCCCCTCAAGATGTGTGGGGAAAAAAACAACCTAATGTTTTCCTGGTGTTATCTTCAAGGGGTGGCTCTGTGAGCTGTTACGTTGGAAAGAAGATCCCTCACCAGAGAACAGGACCCTCTGGGAGAATCTCTCCATGATCCGAAGGTTCCTCAGTCTTCCTCAGCCTGAACGTGATGCCATTTATGAACAAGAAAGCAATGCAGTTCATCACCATGGTGACAGGCCTTCCCACATCATCCATGTGCCAGCAGAACAGATTCAGGTTAGTTTACCTTGGCCAATCCTGCAGAACACTAAGTAAATAAGGCTTTAAAGGGAGCAAAGGAAATTAGTGTTTCTGTCCTCCTGGCCAGGCTAAATGCAGGTCTCCCAGTCCCAGACAAGAGCGTGCTGCTGCTGCCCACCTCCAGAGCTCAAAGGGGAGTGTGTGACCCCCCACCCACAGCTTTTGTTTCAGTGGGGTGGTTTCTCTCAGCCCAGCGTGGTGGCAGTGGTGCAGAGGTGGCTGTGTGCCCAGCCTGGTGCCAGCTGTCCCGGGCTGGGCAGGCAGCAGCACCAAAATGGCAGAGGCATTTCTGGCACCAGTCGCCAGACGCCTTGCCCGGCAAAGTGGGAGGAGCTTGTTGGGGCTGCTGTCCTAAAGCCAAGCTTGAACCCTCAACAGCGGTGCCTCAGCCCGGGTAGGAGTGAGGGGAAGGGGATTCCTCATCCTGCCTTAACCCCAGTGGAGGCTGGTGGGGGGGAGTCAATGTTTGTCTGTTTTTCCTTCAGAGCCCCTCTCCCACCACCCTTGGGAAAGGAGAGCATAGAGGCGCTTTCTTACCAGGCCTGCTGACCGCTGGACCTTGGCTGGGTGCTGCTCCCCAGGTGAGCTGGCACTAGGGCACTGTGGAAGGGGATGTAGGACCCACAGGGCTTGGAAACAGCCACCCTCCCCTCTGGGGCAGCCCCAGCAGCTCCCCCTCCATGGGCACCATGAAACAGAAGACCAGCTGGATGTTTTGCCAAATAGAGTGGCCCAGATGGGTGATGGGGACTGATGTCTCTCTGAGCTGGCTGCTCTTCAATCTCTCCTCATGACAGACTTTTAACTGCTCCCTCAGAAAGGGCAGATATCTCCCCCTGCCTTCCCAACCTCAGCCGAGACCCAGTGTATCATTTATGTTACCTACACAGCAAAATATTTACAAAGCTCGGAAGGATGGAGTTATCTCACAGCCAGAAACAACATGAGTATATATTAAAGATAAAGCAAACTGAATAAGACAATCCCTTAGGATATCAAGTAGTGAAATAATTGTGAAAGCCTTGGAAACTTGCTCTTTGATTTAGCAGAAAGAGAGAGAAAGATCCATATTAAGTAATCAAACAGCACTTGTTTGAAAATGTACATTGTTTTTAATAAAACTGCTTCTTAAGGGGATAAAAGGAGAAGCTTATGCACAATATAAACATGCAACCAGTATGCCACTTACTTAGATTTTCTTGCCTTGTTGATGAAAGTTGTGTGTTTGATCTCGCGAATATTATTCACACAAGCAGTTGCATTGTAATCTCTTAATATGACTTGTAAGAGTAAGCACTGGGAGATTTGGGCCGAGTTTTGTCTCCACTCTTCTCAACATGGCAGTTGTTGTAGATGCATAAACATGTAGCTGAGACGTGAGTTTTCAAACTGTAGATGCGAAGACTCCAGTCTAGTAAGAATTTAATGTGCTGGGAGTAGTCTTGCATCTCTTTGGGATTGAAGCCTTGTATGGGACTGCTGGCAGACCATAAAACATAAAGGGATGAGGCAAGAGCCCTAATTCCACTGGTGTTTGTGTCAGATCTTTCACCAAGAAGATCTCTTCAAGCAGCGGCTTCTAAACCATGAGCTGAGACCCAGGTGAAGCCCCCACAAACATGAGTGTCACTGAAAAGTGTACAGAGTGATAATTCCTCCAGTATTTACACAGCCCATACAGTGCTTTGTGCTTCTGAGGGTCTGCAAGTGAGCTGCAAGCTTGGAAAGCCATGCCCATACATGCAAAATTGTGGAGGGGAGATTCACCAAGTGATAGCAACTGCTTGTTTTGCTTCTGTTGTTTTTTTTTAATAATAACCAGTGGTTTGTACCATATGACAAGAAATTTGCTGATCCAAAATATCTTGCTAACCAGTGCTTCCTGTGCTGTGAAGCAAAAGAATTGTCAACAAAACCAGTAGCTGATAAATTTACTTTTGTTTTTAAACATGATCTTCTAGAGTGCTCTACTTGGGGGTAGATGAGAAAAACATTTCTGTCCCTAGGGCTCAGTGCCTCACCTTTTAAGAATGTTTCTGAATCCGTGCTTGCAAAACTTCATTTTAAGCTCTTGTTAATTATTTACATCATGATTTGCTTTATCTTATTCTTGTGATGTGCACAGTGTCTCATTTTTACTGCCTGAGTTTTTGGAATCATAGAATAGTTTGGGTTGGAAGGGACCTTAAAGATCATCTAGTTCCACCCCCTCCTGCCATGGGCAGGGACACCTCCCACTAGACCAGGTTGCTCAATGCCTCATGCATGAATGCATGAATGCAGCATGTTCCCTTCTAGTAATAATAAGGCAACTTATTTAGAGCTTTGCATCTTAGGATTTTATAAATATTAACTCACTAATCCCCAGCACAAACACAAAAGCAGGTAAATGTTTGTTCCCTGCTGACACATTGGGATGCTCGAGCACGGGTGAGATAGACCCTCTCTGTGACCTAAAGCAAGGGAGGTGGGAGCCAGAAGGGGAAACGCAGATATCCTAAGTCCAGATCTCTTTGTCCTTGCCGAGGCTGGGTCTGACAGTGTGACGTTAGGCACGTTCCAGCTAACTCATTCCACCCTAAGGTTTGCAAGTTTGAGAAGACTTTGGCACATGCTGAGGTCAGATCAGTGGAGGGATATTTCCCCTCTCAGCTAAAACGCTTTCCTCCTCCCTTTTCCCACCCCCAATCCCTTAGCCTAGCTATTGCTAGAGATTTGCAGCCCTTGTTTTGGGCAGCAGCTGCTGCTGCTGGCAGAGCTCCTGCGTGTTTGCCCTCATCTGGCACTTTTCTCACTTTGCCCTTGCTACAGTTCTGGCTAAAGCTGGTCAAGTTAATCCTACATGGTGTCACCTACTTAGCATTTTGTCTTGTCTGCACTTGACTCACGGAGCATGTTCATTAAAATTTGTCAGCTGAACCTCACCAGTAGCACATCGTCAGTGCTTTCAGTCAAACAAAGATGGAGTGTTCCTTCCACCTCTCTGTCTGTGTCCCACTGTCCCTTGATCCCCTGTCTCTGCTCACACAGAGACAGATACACATGAGTTATGCAGAGTTACTAACTCATATTTTAATTCTAGGTTAGCAACAGTGAGCCTTTTTTTTAATCTTTCCCCCCCCACCCTTTTTGTTCTTTAAACTCACCAAGACTGTGTTTTTAGCTTTGCAATTCCCTCCACCCGCTCCAAATTTTCTGGGAAAGACAAAAGATGAACAAGAATATTAGTACAAAATAAAATAAAATAAAATATGCTGTCCTTTTTCTTGCAGCAGCAGCAGCAGCAGCAACAGCAACAACAGCAGCAGCAACAGCAACAGCAGCCAGGTCCCAGACTACCCCCAAGGCAACCGACAGTAGCATCACCAGCTGAATCTGAGGATGAAAATCGTCAGAAGCCCCGGCCACGAACAAAGATTTCTGTTGAAGCCCTCGGGATCCTACAGAGTTTCATCCAAGACGTGGGCCTGTATCCAGATGAAGAAGCAATCCAGACTCTCTCTGCTCAGCTCGACCTGCCCAAGTACACCATCATCAAGTTCTTTCAGAACCAGCGGTACTATCTCAAGCACCACGGGAAGCTGAAGGACAATTCTGGGTTGGAGGTGGATGTTGCCGAGTACAAGGAGGAGGAGTTGCTCAAGGATTTAGAAGACAGCATTCAAGACAAAAATGCAAACACGCTTTTTTCAGTTAAACTAGAAGAAGAGTTATCGGTAGAAGGGAACACAGAGGTTAATGCTGAATTGAAAGACTGATCTAAAAGTATTATTTTCTTTCAACAGTGCCACTGGTATTTACTAATGAAATGAAAATTCCATCTCGCGTTCTTGTCAAAAAAACCCTTTATTATTCATTGTTTGGCCAATGAATCTTCCAAAACTTGCACAAAAGTAAAAAAAAAAAAAAAAAAAAGGATAATGCAGACTGCACTATATGTTTTACTCTGTTTTACAAACTGCTTCGCAGCAACAGATGAAGCGTTGAGGATTGTTTGATATTAATTTGTGTTCACTGGATACACTCTGAGTGTACCCAATAAGCATGATACCAGTGATTTTGATTCTGGAGCCTTCAAACAAGCATTACAACTTTTGTGATTTATTGTTTTTTGTTTCTGTTTTGTTCTTGTTTTTTAATTATTACTGTAGCACTCCACACTTGATCTTTGGAAACTCGCATTTATTTAAAAATAAAATAAAATAAAATAAAAAGAGTTTGTTACTCTTGTTCTATTGTATGTTACAAAAGAACTATAGACTGTGGAATGCAGTTTAAAGATAACATATGCCAACAAATGCCTTGTATTATATGGCACTGCCGTAATTCAGATTTGTTTTCTTTTGGAAATAAAGATCACTGTATTTTTTTTTTTCCATTCTCATTGTTACATGGTTTTAAAGAAAATGAAAAAGAAAATGTGAAACACAATTTAGTCCTCATTATTTATTTGTAGATCCTGCAGCATCATGTTGTAATTAATTTTTTTGAAAGTTTCCGTTAAATGTAATATTGCTTCTCTTGTTATCATACTGATTTTTTTTTTCTATTTATAAATGTATTTTGATGGGCAGTAAAACAAAGTGTCTTAAAAGTTTTAAATAGAGAAAATGTGCTTTACACAGTTGCCTATAAAAAGTGCTCTATGTTATCCAAGCAATTCATACTATAAGCTTCACTCTTATTGTTGTATGCAATTTTTACTATCATGCAAATAAGCTTAGGTAAATAAAACTAATAGATCACCTTAGAAACTTATGCAATTAATGTGAAAATAATTGATGTTTGCAATGTGTCTTCCTTTGGTTTACAATCAATTTTAAAGCTACAGCTGTATAAATTTTCTGTATAAAGGTGTATTTCTTTTTTATGAGTTTATTGCTATGAAAACACCAGTTATTTTGTTACAGCTGGCTGTTTTTATAAGTGTATCACAATTTTCTTTATGCAGAGATGTTCTGACTAGGAGTGGTTATTGACTGTAACTACACAATTAAAATTGTTTGTATGGTATGATATGGCAGGGTTTGTCTGAGTATGTGTATATCTGGGAGGAATAACTTGTTCTCAGTGCACGCTGTACCTTCTTGCCACCACTTGGGAGATGACATCCCAATTGTTCTCTTTTAAAATCACAGGCAATTTTTTTTAAATGACCTTCCTGAAACTAGAATTTAGATAACATACATCGGAAAGAAACATGGTTTGGTTGTGAAGATCATAACCTGTCTTTTCTTGGTTTAAAAACTTGCCTGCCCAACAGAGATAGCAGGATATTATTGAGTCAAAAGGCTATCAGGCATAAACATATTTACAGTTCCTAGCAGTAATGCACTTATAATGGATACAGCTGGTTTTATTTTACACTAGAATTATGCTAACACTAGTCCTTGCACTAATGTATAAACATTTTTTAAAACCCCAACAAAGTAAATAGAATAGATGGGCTTTGCATATTGCAGTCCCTTTCTGATCAAGATTATTTTTAATTATCACTAATAAGGTTCTTGATAAAGCTTTAACAATTGGTGAGCTCTGAACTTATGCAAGGCTTGAACCTAGAGAAGTGTCAGGTGAAAGTTAAGAAGTACCTGCAGCAGTTCTCTTTTTCCTAGGAAAGTAACTATTTGCACCTGGTGCAATTCAGGACTTGAATTCAGTGCAGCTCTTCTAAAATGAGTGAAAGCTTGCAGAGTTCAGGGTCAGTTTCAGAGGGATAAATAACTCTCAGGTTGCAGCAAATTTCCCCTCTAAGCTACACTTAGTTCTTTAAAAAGACCCGTAGTAGACAACTTAAAAAATTGTCCAAGGTACTTCAGTGTCTTTGGGGTTCCTTGAGGAGCTCCTGGCTGTGGCACCCTCTGACTGATCCCGGGGCTGTGTTGGGGCTGTCCCAGGATTTGGGCTTGGATTCCAGTCCAGTTAAAGAATCTTAGTACTGCTCTAGGGTGACATGGATGTGCAATTTGACATTACAGTCCAAAGGAAGACCAGTCAATCAATCTCTGGCCTCACTTAAGGGACTTGTAGTACCCATAACCAGTCCATAGCCTGAAGCTGTGCTTGTTGCAAATGGGCCAGACTTAAGCTTTAAGCCATGGAGGCCACTGTGGTTGCTGCTGGATTTCTTCACTTATTTCAAATGGGATCATGGCTTTGTACAGCTCTCTTGGAGCTAGAACGGAAGCCAGTTCACAGCACTGGGACAGGCTGAGATATAGCCTAGGCAATGCCAGTTGGTTTGATGTGCAGGTCAATGCCACTGGCACCCTAGGGCTGGCTGAAGTGCCAAGTGACCATTACAATAGGATGGCTTAAGTTAAAAAAAAACCTCCAAAAAAACACCCCGAACCTTTGAACTAATGTGTGTGCATATGCAGGGTGGAAATGAAGCTGATACTTGCCTGGAATATACCTCTCCTTGTACTAAAAGCTAATTCATGGAGCACTCCTAATGCCAGAAAGAGGGCAATAAGTTCAGCACCCTGTAAAAGCATAAGAAGCAATGTTCATAAAATTGTCTTTGCTCTTTTGAAAGCAATTTCCTTTTCTTTTTCCCTTTCAAGTTTTATGGATGCTGAAGTAGAGGCCATGTGTTCTTGCAGATGGCTATTGTAGCTCTTTCTTTTCCATTATTCCTTTTTCTTTCTCCTGGCCTAGGTGAGGTTATCTTCCAAGTAGTGCAACCCCTGTAGTCACACATCACCTTCACACAAGTTTGAAACAGTGCATTCTTGTGTCCCAGTGGGTGGGCTCTGAGTTGAGTCTTTTAACTTGGCCTAAGTGACCAAAAGCCTTTTGTTAAATCCTTAGCAGCATTTTCAAAGGTGATATAGGGATTAAGGATCCTAACTTTATGTGGATGCAAGAGATTTACACTGTTAGGAGATAAGGTACTACAAGCATGTGGTCAGACTGACTAGAAAATTAACATCCTTTTCTGTTCCTTTTTCTCATAATCTGGTATAATCCAACACAATAAATAAATAAACCCCTTTCCCTTTCTGCAAAGATTAAGGAATCAGACTGGACTTCCATAACAAAGGAAGACAGACCCAGACATCAGAACATTATTAGTAGGGAAGTCATTAGTAAAACTCACTGAGGAGGACTTAAATAAAAATCTATGTAATTAGTTTTTTGTATATATCATGGAAATGAAGAGAAAATACACCTAAAAAAGAGGGAAATGTGCTGGGTGGAGATGGCAGGACTTTGTTTTTCCTATAAAATTGAAGGTCAGTATTCAACATGTTTTATGGTGTTTACCATAAAAAGAGGAGTATTTTTACTCCCTGCTGATTCCCATTAATCTATATTTAACTGGCAAGATTTATGTGTAATATGCTGGAATTCCCAGTGTATATTTTTTTAACCTGAAAGAAAATCAAAGAGGCCCCAGATTCCAGGAAGCCCAGGGCTTGGGGACAGTCTCAGGCCCCAGTCACACATCACTTATATCACTATGAAGACTCCCTACCTTAAATTTCCAAATTTGGATTTGTGTTTTGACAGCCTTTTCAAATTGCTCAGATTACACAGAGGAAAAAAAGTCCAGGTTTTAAAGGAAATTATTCCGCTTAATTTTTTCTTTAAGGCTGGGAAAGCAGAAGGAGGAAGAAGGGAAGTTTCCCTTAAAACCCAAGGCTTTGTTTCAGTGATTTACTGAGTTGACACTTTGGTTGTGCTGGGAAAGCACCAAAAGTTGCTAAATTCATTTGCCAAAACAAATGCCCCTTATCTAAGGGCAGCAAAAATTATACACCACGAAAGATTTACCTGAGCATCAAGTAGTAGCAAACCTGCTTAGCTGGCTGGATTTGTGTTTTGGTGTCAGGTGCATTGCAGAGAAAAATGTCATTTTGAATTTTACATAATCATTTATATTGTGATTTGAATAGCAGTTCCATAGCAAAGCAGGGATATGAGTATCCTCCCAGGCCCTTTTTTGCACACAGATGTAATTTTAGTTTGCTCTCCTCACAGCTCCTTGTGTCCACACAGTCTTTTACTACAACAAATGAGCTAATAATTCAGACTGTGCTCCTCCTTGGGGCAGAAGGAGCTCTACTTGGCAAAGAGTCTGTTTGCTTTTGGGTTCATACAGGAGACTTCCCAACCACTCCACTGCTGGCAATCCTCCCACGTTGTTCCACACTGGCCTGGCCTGGGCACCCTTCCTGCTCTGGGTCATCTTGCCCTAATGTCATCTCTTCAGTTTATATGCCAGGACTTGGGGTATATTTAACATCTTTGTTGGAGACATGGGATTGAGTGCACCCTCAGCAAGTTTGCAGATGACACCAAGCTGTGTTTTGCAGTTGATACGCCAGAGGGAAAGGATCCCATCCAGAGGGACCTTGACAGGCTTGAGAGGTGTGCCCATGCCAACCTCATGGAGTTCAATTAGGACAAGTGCAAGGTCCTGCACCTGGGCTGGGGAAACTCCCAGCACAGACACAGGCTGGGTATCAGGGGCTTAAGTGCAGCTCTGAAGAGAAGGATTTGGGGGTGTCAGTGGATGAAAAACTCAACATGAGCCACCAGTGTGTGTGTGCTTGCAGCCCAGAAGACAACCCAGTCCTGGGCTGCATCAAGAGAAGTGTGACCAGCAGGTCAACAGAGGGGATTTTGCCCCTCTACTCAGCTCTGGTGAGATCCCACCCAGAGTTACTGTGTCCAGTTCTGGAGCCCTCAACATGAGAAGGACATTGAGCTGTTGCAGCAGGTCCAGAGGAGGCCACAAAGATGATGAGAGGGCTGGAGCACCTCCCTTCTGAGGACAGGCTGAAGTAGTTGGGGTTGTTCAGCTTGGAGAACAGAAGGCTCTTGGGGGACCTCATAGTAGCTTCTCAGTTCCTGAAGGGGGCTACAGAAAGGCTGGAGTAGGACTTTCTAATAGGATATGTGATGGCAGGACTAGAAGTCACGGATGTAATCTGGAAGAGGAGAGATTTAGGCTGGAGATAAAAGAGAAATTCTTTCCTGTGAGGGGGGTGAGACACTGGAACAAGTTGCCCAGAGAGGTTGTGGATGCCCCCTCAGTCCCTGAAGGTGTTTAAGGCCAGGCTGGATGAGGCACTGAGCAACCTGGTCAGGTGGGAGGTGTCCCAGCTCATGGCAGGGGGATTGGAACCAGGTGATCTTTAAGGTCCCTTCCAACCCAAACCATTCCATGATTTTCTGTGTGCAATTCAGTACAAGGCAGCAAAGACACATTGGATACCACCTTTATTACCCCACTTCATGCAGTGAGCCCCACTGAAGTTCTGGAACAGGCCATCTCCACTGGAAAGAGAGTCCCATCTTGAGTAAATGATTCCAGCAGGCAAGTAGGTTCTGAGCTGATGTTGCATAGAGAGCAAGGGGACTTGCATCCCAGAGGGGAACAGGGAAAGGGAATAGGAAGCTGCCAGAGAAAGATGGAATCATCAGTAAAGTCACAGCAGGTACCCCTGCATGAAAGAGCACGTTCCTTTTGCAAGCCTTGCTGTAGTGATAATCAGAAATACTTGAAGATACTGTCAATATTCTACAGAAAATGTCACCATCCCAAATTGTACAATGGTCTCCAACCTTTGTATGCCATGGCAGACAGTCTCTAGGGTACTGCAAAAGCCTCCTCAGATGTCTGTGGCAAAAGAGGTAATCTGAGTTTATCCTCTGATGGTGTCCCGGTGTGTAGGATGTGCAGGATTCTTTTCATCAGATGAACACTGACAGCTACCATGGCAGATGCTGTAAGGACTCTCTTTTTATATTATTTGCTTACCCACACAATATGCTGGAGCAAAACCCGGGCTGTAAAATCTCTCATTTTCCTCCAGGATCACATCCAACCTCATGCAGCATGTTTGCAGCTTCAAACCTACTTTTCTGAGCTGTCTCCCACATCCCAGCTCCTCTGTGGACCAGATGACATACAGAAGTTAGAAAAAAAAAAAGAATGTGTTGCATGGCCCAGATGTTTATCATAATGCAAGAGAAAAAGCTGCTGTTTCTGTGCGCCCACAGAGATATATAAGCACACACAGTCCCAGAGTCTTGTAGCAAGTGAGTTGCCCTAAAAATCTTCAGTGACAAATTTCATACTGCTGTAGTCACCTAGAATCGTGGAACCACAGAATATCAGGGACTAGAAGGGATCTCAAGTGATCATCTTGTCCAATCCCCCTGCTGGAGCAGGAACAATCAGATCAGGTCACACCAGAAAGCATCCAGGAGGGCTTTGAATGTCTCCAAAGAAGGAGCATGACTGTGATGGTTGGAATAGACCAGGATCAGTACTGGGACCAGTGCTATTTANTAGACCAGGATCAGTACTGGGACCAG
>VZTY01013943.1:490-12688 GCA_013400935.1 Turnix velox
GGATGAGGCACTGAGCAACCTGAGGAAGTGGGAGGTGTCCCTGCCCATGGCAGGGGGGTTGGAACTTGATGATCTTGAAGGTCCCTTCCAACCCAAACCATTCTATAATTCTATAAACAAACATCTTTAATTATGTGGCAAGAAAAATTTGAGAGAAACTCCTCAAGATTGCAGATTCTGACAGGACATTGCACCCTGATAGTGACAGCTCCTGTGCTTCAATTAGTTTTCTCAAGAAATAAGTGGTAACTGGGCATTATTGCATCAAATATTTAAGACTACTCAAGTTTTATTGCAGTCTTTATGCTGGATTGGAAAAGATCTTTGAGATTAAGAATGTCTATCAATAATTGCAGAGTTTGGAGGATTCTGAAGACTAGCAAGCTATGAAAAAAGCCTTTTTTGGAGAACACAGGGAAACAAAAAAAGTCCATACCGTTCTGCATAACGTGCTGAAGAAGTAGAATCTGAGCCATAGGCACTCCATCTTGAGTCCACAGCATTGACGTAAGGGACATAATCTGGAAAAGATGAAGATTTCATCCGTTATCTTCTGTGTTCTTGAAATGAGGCAGTCAGGTATTTTAGCTCTTAGATTCTTTGCTGCTGTGATGAGGAGAAATAGGAAAAAAATCCCTCAGGATGCCACATTGTCACAGGGAATCTCTACTTGTACCTGACACACTGATGGGCTTCGTAGCACTTCCTTGGGAAGCAGTGGCCTGAATGGGGTCTGTGGTGTGATAACCCGTGCGGGATGATCTGGAGATTGCACCCCACTTGGAGATAATGGGGCCATCACTAAAGGGGATTATTGGATCCTCTTCCTTTGCCCTTCTCTGAGTTTCAAACAAATGGACTCTCCTCTTCACATCCCCACTGTCCAAATCCTACAGAGAAGACACATGGACCCATTTGAGATTATTCAGATTCTCAAGTTGGCCAATAACTTTCTGACTGTTGTTGCTGAATACAAAGAAAACCTGTCCAACTGGAGACTCAAGAGGGGCCTCACTATTATCTTTTAACAACAAATTGACCATAATAAAGCTATTACCAGCATTAGAAGAAATAATTTCCTTCCCCAAGCCTGTGTTTCCAGGCAGAAAAAGTTCCAGTATGCTTTAAGGTCCTTCAGTACCCTCTGCTGTACTTAAAGGCAGCACCAAAGAAAGCTTGGGATGAGACTTAGTTACACTTGTATCCATCTATTCAAAATCTTTTGGCTACAAATTTGAGTTTTATCTGCTGTTAAAATAGTCCTTTCAGACCCTTGAGAATTTAATTCATGGCACTGCATTCTGTCACTGAATTAAACAGATTATTTATGAAACTGTCGAAAAGATGTTTTAAACAATTTCAAATGGGCAGAACCACTTCAAAATAATAACAGAAATGATCAATTTTTAAAAAGGGCTCATTTAACCAACCAGGAGACACTTGAGAGGGTAAGGATTGTTACACTAATGAGAGAACAGGCAGAAAACCCCTACCATCAAGACAGCATTTGAATTGGCAATGACATCCTTGGGCTCTGAGTCGATGGCATTTATACAAGAGCCAATAGTTCCACAAGACCATGGAGAGTAGTGAGAGAGATGGTCTTCCTCAAATTTAGTTCCACTCAGATCACCAACACTCTCTGAGAACTGCAGAAAAGAGAATAAATAAGCAGTGATTAATAAAAACAGGGAATTCACTCTTAACAGAAGATATTTATTGCTAATGAATTGTCTCAGATGTCCATCAAGGAGCTCTGGCTGTATCCAAGACTCAACTCAGGGACAACACAACTCATTATGTCAATTTAGCCATTGCAGCTGACAGTTGTCAAACTGTTCATGACAATAAGAGACTGAGATGAGTGTCACTATCTATCTGACAAGCTTCTTTAGGCAAACACCAGTAGTTTAACTGTGGGAAATCCACACACTTTTCTTTAGTATATAAGCCAGTGACAGATAGATATGACCTGTAACCTCCAGCTTGTATGAGAAGGATTAAATTCTAATCTATCTTGAATGCATCCAAGTTGAACTTCAACCATTTTCCAAAACTTCTTATAAATACTCTCAGTCTACATCTCAAATATCATCAAGAGACCTATCAAAACACAGCAAAGTGCCTGACACTGGGGGAGGGAGTCTCTTAAATGCATTTAATTAAAGTAGAAACTCTTCACTAGAAACACAAAATGGCATCTTGCAGAAAGAGGAAGGGAAAATAAAGAAGTTGTGTGGTTCCCACCTCTGTGCTGAAATCTACACTGAAGAGAGGAGAAGGTGGTGTTGGAGATGGTGTTGCCATAGGAAGGGTGGATGAGACCAGAGGGGTTTTCTGTGTGTGGTACTGTGCCCAGTGCTCTGGCTTCCGTCTTAATTGCTCATCATAACCAGTCTTCAAATGACCACAAGGCTCCTGCAACAATAAAGAGAGGAGTCTCTCATCATACCCTCTAATCAGAAGGGAAATGCTTGCAGGGGACACACCTGGACTCCCAAATTCCCTTGGGTGCTACCACTAGAACAATCTCACAAGGATTTGGAAAAGAATCATAGAATAGTTTGGGTTAGAAGGGACCTTCAAGATCATCTAGCTCCAACCCCATCTCCCACTGCATCAGGTTGCTCAGAGCCTCATCCAGCCTGGCTTTAAAAACTTCCAGAGAGGAGGCATCCACAACCTCTCTGGGCAACGTTTTACAATATTTCACTACTAATCATTTCACACTTGGCTTATTCTTTTTTTTACTTTGGAGAGGATTGTTTGAACATGGGTCAAGCTGCCCCACGTATGGCAACTCAAATCTCACATGCAATTAATTCAAGCAACATACAAAGGAATCAATCCATCTGGTTCTGATTTAAAGAGAGTATTTTACCAGCTCATTTTATGAAGAAAAAAAATAAGAACTTTGTCCAGGTCAAACATCTCAACCAGTGACACCCCTAAAGAAACACAATGCTAATTATTTACTCAAGTTTTCTTTAGTGAACTATTTCCAGAAACAAAGTGCATCCTCCCCCCCCTTTTTTTCTGGCTCTCCCTTACCGTGGGTAAAGGCACAGTCCTCTGTTCACTGGGAGGCTGACAAGCCACAGAGTAATACCCATCCAAAGAGTTGTATCTCTCCCGTAATGATGTTGGGTAGACAGAAGAGTGCATCACATCCATGGGAGGTAAAGAATTGCTCCTCATAATATCATCTCGTGGGTACATCTGCGGGCGCCAGATGCGCCTGCTGTCATAAACTGGAGCATACATTCCAGAAGGGACAGGAGGAACTGGTCCATATGGCTGAGGAGGAGGAGGAGGAGGAGGAGGCATGTAAGGAGAATTCAGCCGATCTCGGGGGGGAAATGTACTGTAATGATCAGCATATGGCACGGAAGCAGGTGGGAGGGAGCTTTCTGGAACGTTATTGGACCTCACAAAGCGAGGAACACAGGGAGCCACACCAGCTGGGACTGTTGGAGGTGGTGGATAATACCCTTAAAATTGAAAAAAAAAAAGAATTTAGTGGAAACACAGATGACACAGGAACTGACATGTTCTAAAACCATAAATAGCAATAGTAAATACTGTTGGAGGTGGTGGATAATGGATAATACCCTTAAAAATTGGGAAAAAAAGGCAAATTTAATGGAAACACAAATGATTGGAAATTTTACATGTTCTAAAACTGTAAAGAGCAGTAGTAAATAGGTCTAGAGAATAGTTGGAGGTGGTGGGTAATACCCTTGGAAGAAAAAAAAAAAATAAGGTAAATTTAATGGAATTATAAATGACACAGGATTTGACATGTTCTAAGACTGTGAAGACCAATAGCAAGTACATCTAGAGAATAGTAAATACTGTTAGAGGTGGTGTATAATATCCTTAAAAACTGGAAAAAAAGGGAAGTTTAATGGAACCACAAATGACACAGGATTTGACATGTTCTAGAACCATAAAGAGCAATAATAAGTACTGTTGGAGGTGGTGGATAATACCCTTAAAAACTGGCGAAAAAAGGCAAATTTAATGGAAACACAGAATTTTACATGTTCTAAAACAGTAAAAAGCAATAGTAAATATGTCTATAGAGGATAGCAAGTACTGTTGGAGGTGGTGGATAATACCCTTAAAATTGAAAAAAAAAAAGAATTTAGTGGAAACACAGATGACACAGGAACTGACATGTTCTAAAACCATAAATAGCAATAGTAAATACTGTTGGAGGTGGTGGATAATGGATAATACCCTTAAAAATTGNTGAGCCAGGATTTTACATGTTCCAAAACTGTAAAGACCAATAGTAAGTACATCTAGAGAACAGTAAGTACTGTTGGAGGTGGTGGATAATATCCTTAAAAATTGGAAAAAAGGGCAAATTTAATGGAACCACAAGTGACCCAGAATTAGACATGTTCTAAAACCATAAACAGCAGTAGGCCCAGAGAATGAAGAGCCACACTTTACAGAACTATTACTGACCCTTGTCATATTTCCCTTGTAGAATATAATTTCATGCATGACAAGCAGAGTTGGAGACACAGTGCTGACCCCTTAGCACCATGATCCAGTCTGGAAAATGGAATTTCTCTGCCATTAATCCTATGGTGTAACTGTAACTGAACAGATGGCATCTTAAGCACTTCTTCAATGTGTGAAGTTAAAATAGCCATCTCAAAAATGAAAACTGCATTGCTAAAAAAAGTACTCCCAAAGGTCCATAAATAGAATCATAGAATAGTTTGGGTTGGAATGGATCTTAAAGATCATCTAGTTCCATAGGCAGGGACACCTCCCACTAGATCAAGTTGCTCAGTGCCTCATCCAGCCTGGCCTTAAACACCTCCAGAGAGGGGACAACCTCTCTGGGCAACCTGTTCCACTAATAATCATTTCACACTTGGCTTATTCTTTTTTTTTTTTTACTTTGGAGGGGATTGTTTGAACATCTCTACCTTTTATTTGGAGAACCTGATGCTGTAAACACATCATTTTTTTGCTTGAATATCAACACTCTACTCATCTCACTCACCTGTCTGTGGGTACTGTGGAACTTCATACGACAGCTGAGTCCTGGGATCTTGGAAATACTGCACATTGTCAGAATGTGGAGGGTAGACAGGTACTCTGGGGACAAAGGGGCTGGATTTTGGAGGCACAGAATTCACTTCTGTTCCAATATTAGGAGGACCAGCTGAGGTAGCTGCTGCCTGGCTTACAGGAGTCTTGGGTGGAGAACCAATTTTACTGCAAAGGATTATCAAGAAGTTATTGAGCAATTCTTTACTACTTTCAGGTTGCCAACTCTTTGTATACACTCCCATAGAAAGTGAAAATCTGGGCCATGTCACTTCCTCTGGAATTTTAATTTTCATATCCAAAACCTAGAGCAATATCAGATCTCAGACTGTATCCTAAGAGAACTCAGGAGTGTTCTGACACATAACCTGAAGCTTCTAGACTATTTTTAAGTGTATTCTGTCTGGTGATAGACAAAGGCTTTGACAAGTTATATAGAGACTCGGCACTTCCTGCAGAAGCATCTGGAAACTTTCATGGGAAAACCCAAAAATTAGGTAGTTTCTGGGAGTATGAAGGGACTATACACTATGTGCACCCTTCTTGGCTTCAGGAAGTGTCAAGATTTTGATTTCATTTTTATACAACTCAACAGTAACACAGCAGGCTGTGAATAACAGAATAAAAGGGAGAAGTTTACTATTTTATCTCTACTACATGGAAGAATTCAGCAGCTAAAACAGCTGATGCTGATTCTGACTAAACAGAGTGATACCTGTGCTGCAGTACAGGATCTAACACCAGTAAGCACCAGTAACAATGGCAAGGTAGGACCAGAGTTCACCATCTGTTGTTTCAAACTCACTAACTCCCTGATAACCTAAAGGGACATGAGCACACACAGTTCTGCAGGGAGCACCCAAAAAAAATCTCCCTCCCTCACATACCCCACTCATCAGATGGGAGAGATGCTCTGCCTCATGGTCCTCCAGCCCAGCAGAGAGCAGAGAACTTCTTTTTAGGGAACTCTCACCAACCAACTCCATGATAACCTAGAAGCAAGAGTGTTGTGCTTCATTATCTTTACCAAAGTTACTTACTTTTCAGGTAGTGATTCTGTAGGGGATCCAGAAACATTCTGGCTGTTGCCTCCAGTCTTCCCTCCCTTCTTGGTGCTCTCCAAAGCTCTCAAGGAGGTTTCAGTGCAGCGAGGGATCAACTGGGGAACTCCACTTTCCAGATTAGCTATTCCATTAGTACTTGGCACCATCTTCCCCGTTGCTTCAGGGCTTCCTATGACAGAAATGACGTTTCCTGTTGTGGTTGAGACGGTGCTGTTGACTCCAACTTTGTTGAGAAGGGGGAATGTTCTCACTGTTGCACTGATTTTTTTGTTCCTCAAGCGATACCTAAAAATACACACACGGGAGACAAACCATTTAAGAAGTGTAAAGGGTGAAGTTTAATGTATTTGTAAAACTAGAAAGAGGAAGAGGGATGAGAGGAACATGATATCTAAAAATTAGAGGTCTTTAAAAACGGGTGTTTATTTAAATAATCTGGAAATAGAACATCAGTGTCTTGCTTGTAACCAAAGATCATCTCTCCTCCTAGAAGATCCTCATTAATGTTTATAACTATTTAAAGGGTGAGTGTCAGGAGGATGGAGCCAGGCTTTTCTCAATGTCCTCCTAGGATAGGACAAGGGGGAATGGATGCAAGCTGGGACACAGGAGGTTTCACAGAAATAGGAGAAGAAACTTTGTCAGGGTGAGGGTGAGAGAAGAGTGTCCCAGGCTGCCCAGAGGAGGTGTGGGGTCTCCTTCTCTGGCGACATTCAAACCCCACCTGGACACTTTCCTGTGTGACCAGATCTGGGTGTTGCTGCTCTGGCAAGGGGATTGGTCTAAATAATCTCTCCAGGTCCCTTCCAATCCCTGACACTCTGTGATTCCCTTTTGAATTCTTTGAAAATAGGTGAAAACACCATAATGAATGCAGACATTACATATTCTTCAAATAACTAATTTTAATCCCTAATCAATTAAGATAGAATTACAGTTTTTCTCTTGCAGGTGATATAACCAATCCCTGGCAAACACTGAACCTAGACTCAGTTTCAGGAAAGGAAATTTTGCTTCACATGGGCTAAAAATAAAACTGGAATTAGTTTGCAGACATTGCTTAACCTTCAATTTCACATCACGAGTTGTCACTTCAAGAGATTCATAAATCTTTCTGAATTAATCAATGTACAGAAGAAACCATATTCAAAATTCTATGGAGATTGCTTGGATTTGAAGTTAAATTAAAAGAAAAATTTTAAAAAAGCAGCATCTCATACTCACTTTTCAAGCTCTTCCTGAGAATGAGCAAAGGTGCAGTTTGTTCCTCTTGGACATCCCCCTTGCTGTCGAAGGTCTCGGCACATACTTGTTTTGTATTTGCTATTTGGTTGTGGCTATAGGAAAAAAAGAGACATGAAGAGACACTTCCCTATGTAACATTTACATAAAAGCAGGCTTAAATACTCAAAACCAGAGTGATGATGCACTTTTAATCAAAAAACTGAGGAACTTCTTGTTGATGGACCAAGTTCTGTGTCATAGTATGGGATCTCACTGCAATCCATATTCAGAAATGTTAACTTCACAAAACCCAAACACCATAAACAAGTGTATCATCCATTCCTCCAAGAAAAGGCCATCAATATTTGCTAGCAGCATCTTCAGTAAATGTACAGTAAGACACAACAAGTGGATATAGTTACCTGTGGAGTTTCATGGCCTTTCCTACTGTAATTCTGGATGAAATCCACCAGCCCGTGTACCACAGTCTTTACAGCCACCATTGCATTTTCCAGCTGCTCCCATGTTGGAGATGCTGCATCTATAATGATTAAAAGCAGGTTTGTCATTCTGTCTTTAATTCCAGTGATATCATAAATACAAGACAACTCTTCCAGTACTTCAAAAAACCAAGCAGTGGGACAGAGCTCAGAGAGCACTGAAGAAGAGTTGATGATTCGCTGTGCTAATTAATGGAAATATTGAAACCAACAATGTGAGGTTATAATCTTAATAATTTACTTTGCTAAATACAACAAAAAAATATCAAGAAATATTTAGGAAACCTCTTTTGCCTACCTGGGTTTGGATCTATGTTTGCCAGGAGCTCCAAATGAGGCCGGAGCCTGTTTAGGTTTGCAGGGTCCCCTGTGCGCTGCAGGACAATTGTCAGCTCTTGGACACTCTTTGCAAAAGATTCTGGAGATTGGAGCTGGAGATAAAGGGAGTGTTAGTGTGCTGGGAACTGCTCATATTCCCATTACATCAGTTCCTAAACAATATTGTGTCTTCAGATGGCATATAAAGAGTATCAGTGGAGAGAAATCTCATTTCTCAACTCAGAATCTGCCCTATGAAGCTTCATCACAAGACACAAAGAAAGGAATTAAGCTACTGCAAACCAAAATGTCTTTAAATGAATAATACACCACTGTGGTTAAGGAAAAAAAAATAAAACCCCACACTCATTCTAGTTCTAATTAATATTTAATATGACTAAAGACAAGAAGCTAACTCAAGCAGTTCTTTAGATTTTTTATTACAACATTGAATAGTCAGATCTAATCTGACAGAGATTTTAATACCACAAACCTTGTCAATAATGGATTGCATGTGTGATTTATGTGCCAGGTCACCATAAAGAAGGGAAGACCACTGTTCTGGTGATATCCTAAGTCCTGCTTCCATGGCAATGTGAACAATTTGAGCATCGTGTTCCCTCCGCAAAGCCTCGTAACTCCGAAATTCCTCTTTAAGTTGCATCAGAGAAGAATCTTCATCCCTTTTAGTGACCTAAGAAACAGTTAGAAAAACCCTCTTTTAATAATAAAAAATCCCTAAGTCCATCAAAAAAAGAGTTAAAAGGCATAAAGAAAAGTATTCCTTTTGTATATTTAATATATGACAGAACAACAGAATCATGGAATGTCAGGGATTGGAAAGGGGACCTCAAGAGATCATCCCCTGCCAGAGCAGGAACACCAAGACCAGGTCACACAGGAACACATCCAGATGGGTTTTCTCCAGAGAAGGAGATTCCACAGCCTCTCTGTTTTTATCCCCATGTATTCATCCATTTCACTAGAATCAGGTTTCCTGCCTCTTTCAGGCAGATAATTTCAAGATGATGGGCAAGTAATTTCAGAGTCTAATTTGACATCTCCATTTGTGTCCTTTAGTAGGGAATTTTAAGCATCAAACAACTATTTCATGACACTTCTAGATAAAATCACCTAGTCTGCACTACTTTAATGCACAGAAACTGAATATATATAATATTTTACAGGTGTTTGGGAATAAGTTCTTTAGGAATAAGTTCTTCCCCATGAGGGTAGTGAGACACTGACCCAGGTTGTCCAGAGAGGTGGTGGAAACCTCCTTCCTGAAGACACCCAAGGCCAGGCTTGCTGAGGCTCTGAGCAACCTCATCTAGTGCAGGATGTCCCTGTCACTGCAGGGGGTGGCTCTAGATGGCCTTTGGAGGTCCCTTCCAACTCTATGACTTCATGAAAGACAATAACAGATTCACTAATTTTTTTAGGAACAAACTTCAAATGTTGGTATTTTACCTTAAAGCATGATGCTCTATACAGTAGCTGCACAACATGACCAATGCTTGTTTTAGAGGCCTGAGGAAATCTTGGTTCTAGCCTTTGCACAACAAAAAGTACCAAAACTTTTCTTGAGAGTGCAGAGCCATCTTCCAGTGCCAGTAACACGAGTTTCAGTGCCTCCTCTTGCATAGCTTTAAAAAACAAAAAAGACAGGAAGTGAAATATATATTGCCAGGAAACAGCATCAGCAAGAACATCTGGATAATTTTGATGTAATTCTTTATTGTTTTATTTCATCAATCATAAGAAAAACATCTTTGTAAATTATTAGAAGTTTGCATCTTCAGATGAAAAAGCTTCCAAAGAATTTTTTTTGAATTAAAAACAAAGAATCTGTTGCAGATTCTGAAGGCACCTCACCTGGTCCTAGAAACTGGCATCCTCGTGCCCTGACAGCAGCCCAAAGGTTGGCAGAAAGCTGCTGAGGATTCTGGTGCTGCAAGATGAGTTCTGTAACAGTTCTCTCTCCCAGGGATCGAGCTGCCCTCATGGCTCTCACCCGACCCTCCTCCTCCACTAGTTGACAATTCACCAGTGTCACAAGTTTCCTCTGCATTGGACGGCTCAGTGCACTTTGATTCAAGCTTGCAACTCCTGCAAAAACAGAGAGAAAAGGCAAACGATTGCTTCTAATCAGGAAAATTAATCTGAACAACCCAAAAATGTTTATTACTGTTTGTTTTTTTCTCCAGGACTTGGGATGCTAATCACTGCTATCTTCCCTTCTCTTAGGCAACTCTAATTTATCATCAAAAAGAATTTTAATTAAAGTCTTAGGTTGATATCAAACCCATCCCGTGAGGAAAGTTCTGCTTTAGTACAAAGTCAGCCCCAGGGAAATGGTAAATAATAAAGAATATTTTGTAAATATAAAATTAAAAAAAAAAATCAAGTGTAAATAAACTTTTAGAGGCATGAGGGAAAATTTATTACAGTAATGAGAGTATTATCTCACTGATAGTTAAATATAGTGATGGAAGCACCATGTTGTTGAAGGAAACATCCCTAGAAATTGCACTTTTTAGTGGAGACTCACCTTTTCCTCCACTTAAAGGCTTTAAGTAGAGTGCCAAATCCTCAACACATTTCTTTGCCACTTCATAATGTTTGTTCTCTCCTACATTACTCAGCTTTACTGTCTGATGATCAGGTACCTGAGGAAAGAGGAGGAGAATTAGAGAGAGGGCTGAGCTCCATCACACCCACACAGCACCCACAGAAGGCTGCACGTCTCCTCTGCTTTTTAGAGAAGTGAAAGACAGGACCCACCCAAGGTATGTCAAGTGGAATAAGGAAAACAAAAAGGCCTCAAGATGAGGTCAGGGTGACAAAAGATTAAATTTACAAGCACTCAACACGCTAAGAACAAAAGCAGCATAGAAAACACTAAGCAAGGTCTAATGAGAAGGTATTTAAAAGATGAGTGAAGAACAGATAATTTGAGAGGGTGAGGGTGCTGAGGTGCTGACCCAGGGAGGTGGTGGAGGCCCCATCCCTGGAGACATTCAAGATCAGGCTTGCAGAGGCACTGAGCAACCTCATCTAGTGCAGGATGTCCCTGTCACTGCAGGGGGTGGCCTCAGAAAGACCCTTCCAACTCAACACATTCTATAATCAGTGTACAAGACCAGCATGATTTACTACACAGAGACAAGGGAAGTTAGAAGACAAAACTATGAGGCAAGAAAGTAATGTGAAAAAAATTAAAAGCAAAGTTTAAAAAAAAAAAAAAATCATTTTGGCACGATTTGGGCATGATGAAATCTTCAAAGAGAAGAATCAGCAAATGTAACTCGGTGGAGAAAGCTCTAAGTAGAGTAACAAGGTCAGACAATGAAAATAGAGGGAGTGTTAGTCAAAATACATTCAGCTGTTTGAAAGACAGCGTTGAGAAGTTGGGACACTGAGATAATGAATGTTCTAAGATTAAGGCAGAGATGTGACACAGATTTAGAAGTAAAAAAAAATAAATAAACAAACGTAAGGAGCACATGAACCTGAGAAACTTTGACATTGATAGTGTTATTACCAAGAGCTGTGTCGAGGCATGTGATGAGACATTAAAAAGCAGCAGAAAAAGCATCATCTTAGTGCATCAGGCAGGTGTTACAGCCAGAGGGATATGAAAAAGTACAAGAATCAGCAGGAGGGGAACAGACTTATTTAGTCTCTGTAAAGCACAGCACTGATTATATAATCGCTGTTTTGCTACGAGACAGCACCAGGAACATTCCTGGCCTGATTAGCCAGGGTCTGAAATTGCAGCTGAAAAGCCATCACTCTGCATATTTAAAAAGAAAAAAAATTTATTACATACACACTTCTAAAATTCAGTTAAATAGTGAGCTACTTTGAACATGTGATGTGTAGAAATGAGAAGAGGGGGGGGGGGTTTAGGCTAGATCTTTACTGTGAGGGGGGTGAGACCCTGGAAGAGGTTTCCCAGGGAGGTTGGGGAGGTCCCCTCAATCCCTGGAGGTGTTTAAGGCCAGGCTGGATGAGGC
>VZTY01013944.1:0-12522 GCA_013400935.1 Turnix velox
CATCCCATCCCATCCCACATAGCTGGGTGCCATGTCCCACCCATTCCTCTCCTCATTGCTCCTCCAAGGCTCTGTGTCTCCCACTCTCTCTCAGGGAGAAAAAGAAGCAGCTACCTCCTTGGCCCCAGAATGGAACTGGGTGGTGAGGAAGATCTCTATGGGGTGCCTGCAGCCCTTCCTGCAAGGAGTGGAGTGGAGTAGGAGGGTGCAGTTATAATATGGCTTGTGTCCAGCCCTTCCAAAGGCTAAAGCTTCTCATGATGGAGACAGGCTCCAGCCCTGGTGGGACCAAGACAACTTGTGGTAGTTACAACACTGGCAAGGCCTAGGTAGATACTGCTAGCAAAAACACCAAATCCCATAGCTGCTAAAGTCTGGACAACAGAAACCATCCCCTTCCCATCCTTTCCCCCTTTTACCTCCCCACCCCTGGGTAGTTCCATGCAAACAGACATGCCTGTGAAACACAGTTGCTTTAGGTATCTTCTCTTTAGTGGTGCTCTGGTTGGCATTTAGCAGAGAAATGGTCATTACATTACAACTTTCACTGAGTCATTTTTGAGAAACTGTCAACTGCTTTAGGAAACCCCTTCAGCCAGGCAGCTTGGACTGGAAGTAGCAGCTGGCCCTGTCAGAGGAGATGAGGTGGGTGCAGCCAAGATGCCCAGCTACTTCTTGTCATTCCTGCTGACAAAGGTGAGGAGATCCATGGCTGTGACCACACCAAATACCATCTGCTTCATGAAGGAGCTGCCATTTCCATTGACTGTAAGTGGACAAAATGTCAGATAAGAGGAGAAAATTACAAAAAATGAGGAACCCCTTCCTCCCTCCCCCAGCTGTGCAGAGGCTGCAGTTCCTTTATTGAAAGAAAACTTTAGCAGGGACAGCAGCTGTCTCTGCTCTGCTTCAATAGAAATGACTGATGCAACCCCAGTCGGGTGGCTGGGGTCACGTCAGGGGGGTTTCAGCTGCAAATAATGCACTCTTTATCAGAGCAGAAAACTTAATTTCCCAGTTGTTTTTACCCAACTTCTGTTCCAGTCCTGCTTCCATCACCACAAAACACTTCAGGACAAACTAATGAGGCTCTTTAAGAGCAGCAGTGAGACACTTTCTGCGCTGTTCTCATAACACCCTACACCACCACTAATAAAACAGCGTCACGACAATTGCCTCAATTATCTGATAAATGTTTTCTTAAATAAAAATAGAACTAGCCACCTGAGCCCTAACACGGGGTAAAATACAAGCTCCAGAGATGTGGGAGGAGAGTAATAAATAAGGAGGTAACTCAGACAGCATTAAAACAGCAACTCTGGGAAAGAAACTGGGTGGTGTTTGAAAACCAGAGCAAGAAGCAGTGCATACAGCTGGCTGATACTTTTTGGTGGGTGTCATTTAATCTGCAGATTGTATTTAATTTATGTCAAAACATGCTACAGAATAGGTTTTTTTGTTATTTTATAATGAAGTAGCTGAGAAATTCTGCTTAGCATTATTTTCAGGGAGAGACTCAGAAATGGGCATCAAAAGGCAGTTTGGAATGACAGAATTCTTTTTGCAACATTTTGTGGGAACATGGCTTGGACTTGCAAGTTGTCTCTAGAGCTGATGGGCTTTGAGGCAGCAGGAGATACAAGCAGAGGGGTTGGGATGTTTTTGTGCAGTGGGTTTTGGAGGCCCTGAGCTCAGTGGGCAGTCAATATAGCACGATGTTTCATGCTGCTCACTGTAGGAATGCTTTGCATGTTGAAGGTGTAATCCCCTGAAATTACTATAATTGCATGCTTCAGCTCCAATTTGGAAGACTTAAACATGGGTCTTCTGAACTGCTTTTCATGTTGCTAACAGTTTAAGCAAAGCAACACCCCTAAGATAAAGCCAAACTTGTACTTCTACAAGTTTTATGCACTATAATTGTGCTGGAAAGGTGTGTTAGGTGAGATTTGCAGAAAAGCTCCTTCCACCATACCTATTTTGGTCAGAGGAGTAACAAGGTGTGATACCTGCTGCCACTGGTGTGTCAGTTGCCCTCATGTTAATGTAGTCTAACTGCATCTAGTGAGCCAGTTTGCTTCACAAGGGAGGGATGACTGTGCATTACTTTGAGAATAAATCAAAGCTGCTGGTATGGCTCCTTCACTGGACTAGTCTAATGGTGCTTCTGAACTGGCAGAGCATCCCTGGTCCAGGTAAGGGTCATACAAAGATGCTCCAGTGTGCACTGTGTCTCCTGACTCCTTGCTCCTGACCCCCTGCCTCAAGCTTTGCTCACAGTCCAATACATTTGTTTTCATCTTGGTCAACTTACCCTGGACCTACACAGTAGCTTTCTGATAGCACCAAGCACAAAAGGTCCCAATATGCCCAGTTTCCCTGGGGCGCATAGGCATGAGGACATCTCTTGGCTGTTCAAAGAAGATGTCACAGCCTCTGGGCATGCACCGCAGAAGGTCTCTAAGCAGGAGGATGTGGATTGTGTAGTCTGTTTGCATTTACATGCTGGAATTCCAACTAAGCTTTATCTAATTTGCCCAGATGCTCCTTTGACCTTGCCCTCAGGATACTAAGTCTATGGAGATCCCTAACTTCCCCCTTTGCCTAACTTCCTCCGTTGCTCTCAGTCGGCAAGGCAGTGATTTGAATTCAAGCTCAAGAAACAAAATGAGACCTAAAGGCCTGAGCCTACAACTGTGCAGCAAAGGCACTTCACCCCAATCTTCTACCTTGGCTGTCAGAGGCAACCAAACGAAACCCCATAAAGAATACCTTCCCATCCCCAATGAAGAGTTTCTATGGAAAACCATAAGGGGAGGGGATGGAACTGCATGACAGAGATCTGGAAAGTGTCGCTATGGGACACAGATCCAGCAGTGTGCAGGTCCCAGGCTCCTGTGGTTAAGGCTTCCCTCCTCTTCCCTCATCCCTGTGGTGTCAGGAGAGGAAAAGGGTGAACAGTTGTTAGTTCTAGGGTTTTGCAGAGACAAGGTGCAGAAATCCTTCCTGCACAGGCTGGGGGGTTGCACACTTGGAGCAGTTGTGCTGACACCTACCCAGCTCCATTTGGGAATTTCGCTTTCCCTTTTAAAACATACATGCAAAGCCTGTACAGTGCTTCTGCAGATACCTACACTGCATTTGCTCGTGTACAACGATAGCAAAATGGTCATTCTCCAGGATGCAGGAAAGCTTCCCAAGGCTGTCCTCCAGGCCAATCTAAAAAGAGACGTGTTATATTTCACTTCACATTTAAAGGACAGTGGTGGAGAGCCTGACTCCTGCGTCTGGCTATAGTCAGGATAGGACAGGGTGGCAATCAGCTTGACCAGGATCGGGTGTACCCCACTCACTCACACTGTTCTGGGGAGATGGAAGATGGTGTGGGCAGCCTGCAAACCTGGCTTTGCTGTATCTGAAATACAGTGCTGTCTCCCCCCAGGGAGCCCAAAGGGCCTTTCCATGGACCAGCACGAGGTGATCACTCCAGCTTCCCTGAAACACCATCCATTGGATTGATTGGATGGCCATCCTATCCAGGCATACCTCCCCTGCACACCCACAGAACCTGCCCTGTCAAAGCCCTGTGTTTGTTACCCCAGCCCTGCTGAGCCCTGTTAATTTCTGGGCTCTTATTTCAGAGGGTGCTGATTCCCCACATGGATTAAATCCTCTGACAATGTAAGATGGATGGGAGATAGATGTTCAGATGCTTTGCTCCTGATGTGAAAGCTCCAGTGTCCAATCCCGACAGGCTCAGCAGGTACCTGTCCTTACTCTAATCATTATGTCTCCATCACCCTCCCCACCTGACTCTACCTTCACCTCTCTGTCTTTTCAGCTTGCATCTCAAGGTGATGGCTCTCACACCTCTCACTTCCCTGGACAGTGGCTGACACCATCCACAGCCTTAGCAGTACCTTTGAGAACTGGTCATAGATGACTTCTGTAACAGGGTCCGAGAACTGTGCATTTCCAGCCAGCACTGAGGTGAGGGTGTTGCTGAGCGTCACCATTCCCAAAATAAGCCTGCAGGGGAACATGGAGTTTTCCAAAAGGTCAGACCTGAAGTAGGGCACATATTTTCTGCAGGGACCTAATGAAGTCAGTGACTAAATTGCTGCTGCTGTCAGTGGGAGGAACCAGATTTCTCATCATCTGAGCAGGACAAGAAGATCCTTGTCCTCACCAACTGCTGTTGGTTCATCAGTATTCAAAGTCTGCTATTGCAGTCCAGGACTTACCAGTTGGGAGGAGGAAAACTTGTGGGCTCTCCAGTTGGTTATTTGTGTTGGTTTCCCACCCAGCCCAAAACTCACTTCTGGCCTACCCTTGCCTGTGCACTGATCCAACCCCTATTGAATAAGGCAGGCCCTGGATTTAACTAGCTCATTTACAGGGAGTTTTCTTGATGTAACCTCACAAGGAAGTAGATGAGATTTCAATAATCCAACACTTGACCCATCACTGGATCAGTAAATAGGACTGTCTCTTTAGCTACATCATGGCTGCTTTTCCTTTGTGAATGGCCATCTCTGTAGTAAGTAAAAATAATTACCCTGATTCAGCAACAACAGGAGCCTGGTCATATCCCTTCTCCTGGAGGATTTCAATTGCCTTCTGACAGCTGACTTCTGGGAGGAGAATGAGAGGGGCTGAGAGATTCAGTTTCTGCACCTTGATGTTCCACCACCTGTTGAAAGACAAATGACAGCTGTTACTCTCTGCAGCGCAGCTGTGGGCCTTGCTCAAGGAGGCAAGGCCAGTAGAGATAAGACCAGCTACTCAGAGATATTATCCCTACCTGCAAAGTTCATCCCATTTCTATCCTAAGAAGTAAGGCTACAATTCCATCCTGGCCAGGTCTTGATGAAGCCATGCCTTCCCTATGCCTGGACTTGAAAAAACTGCAGAGGTAGGGCTGATGCAGTTAGAAAGGTGCTGAGCTGTCCTGAATGCAAGGAAACTACTGAGGGCTTCACCATGAGCTCATGAGGGGAGACCTACCAGTTTCATTTCTTTGGTTTGTGCCCTCAAGCATTTGCAGCTCCTTCAGGAGAGAATCTGTCAGAGATGCTCATGTAACTTACAAAGGACAAGCTATACTTGTTTGTTGGGGACAACAGACAATTCCAAAATCATCTCAGCCCTTTTCCCTTGCAGAAAAGGAAGGCCAGTGATAGAGGTTGGAAGGGCAAAGAGTAATCTGACCAGATATGAGAGGCCTTAGGAACAAAATAAGTTTTTAGGAGATATTTTGCATTAACCTTTGGTTATAGTAACCCAAAGGAGCAGATGACGTCAGTAATTCCTGCTATCTTTAAAGTGAGACTAGGCACAACCAGCATTTGCCAAACCACATGTCAACTGGCATCAGCAGTTTCAGTGATTCCCTGTCTTGAGGGGACTCATTCCCCATGGTGTGAAAGGAGCTGAGTTGGTCATCTCTTCTGGCCTGCAGCTCTGGAAGCTGAAGATTTGCTGTTCCCTGCCTGCAAAGACATCCGGAGCTGTTTGAAAGGATACTTGCTACAGGAGGGACCTCTCTCCACACCATCCTGATGTCCCTTTGAACATCAGCTGTGGAATAGAGATAGAGGGTGTTGAGTGGACCTAGATGTCCACCACCTCAGCTATTCTGCTTATCAGGGTTTAAGTAGCCTTGAAAATGTTGCCACATGGGAGTAGATCTGGAACTTCAGATGTTGAGGGGTAAACCACTCAAAAGAGAGGAACTGACATTACAGCCTCCCATGAGGCTGTAATATATTCTCCTTTGAAGATAATGATTTCCAGACTCAGAAAGCTGAGTTTTTACCCGTGGAAAGCTGTCTTACCAAGGCTTGTGCTCCTGGATGTCATTTAGGAAACCGTTCTTTATCATCCACTTATCATTCAAAAACTTGGACCTAGAAATTACCAACAAAGAATGAGTCTGTGACCCCTTGCAGAAAAAGTCGTGCTTTGTTTCATGCACTAGACCACAGCACTGCCCCCGGGGCTCCCATGATTTTTGCAGCTGGCTGCTCTTAGCCCCTTTTAAGGTCAACGGGAGCTGCGGGTGCTCAGTAGCTCTTAGAAGCATGCCAGCTATTTGCCTTTCTAACTTTAGGCATGCAAGTTCAAAACCCATAGCTTGACTGATTCCTGCTCTGTCCAGTAAGTCAGTCACAAGAGGAAATACAACGCAAGTGTGCCAACACCCAGACCCTGGTGCTTGCCATGGCAGTGTGTTATTTCTCTCTGTTGCCTGTTTATTTACTTGTTTTTTCCTGTAAGCTGCTTGAGAGAGGCTGTCAGCTCTGGGCTCACCTTAAAAGCAGTGCTATCAGACTTACTGGGGTGACTTTCCAGCAACCCACACCACTTGGTCTCAGCAGTGTTAAGCTCATGCCACCAAAGGGCCCCATGCCCCAAATCCAGGTGCCATCCCAGGGTAGGGAGAAGACTATGGAAACTTCCACCCTGCTGATGTAAAGAGGATGAAGAAGCCAGAAACTCACATGTAGTTCCTGACAGAGTCGGGCAGGAGGACAACACAACGCTGACCTTCCTTCAGGTCCTTGGCAGCCTGCACAGCGACAGACATAGCACTGCCTGAGCTGCCACCTGGAAGGGTACCAAGAAGAGAGGAACAAGGGTTGAGTCGACCTAGAGTGTAGGGGTACAGCCCCAGTGTGTGGGGCACAGTGCAGACCTGGCTAACAGCACAGAAGTACCCACGCAAAGCACTGGCCACTTCTTGTGGTGACTTTGTGGGCAGACCAAGGGCTGAAAGGTTCAAAAGGAGACATTCATACCATTGCTGCCCACACTGCACCCTTCTTTTGGGTGAGGAGAGCACCACACCAAATACAGAGCTTTTGGCTGACGTATTTGGCAATCAAAGATTGGCTTTAAATACATTGTAAAGGCTGAAAAAACCATAAACATTGCATTCATGCTTGGAATACCAGGCCAACATGATAGGAAGACTTAAATGCTCCCTGTGTCTGTGTGCACGCATGTGGTTTGCTGCACGTAGGGAAAGCAGGTCCCTGCTTTACAGAGGCAATTCTTCCACTGGTAGTTCAAGTACTGGAAGTCAAACACATTCCACTATCTGTGTGCCAATTACACACTGCATTCAAGGCAGCACGTATTTTACAGCAGCTTAATTAGCACCGGGTCACATTTTTCAAACAGATGAGGAAAGGCCCTGAAAAATGCACTTCAGGGAACATGAAGCTATTCACAAATCACCATTGAGTTCAGCAAGTGGTTTCTGTTGAAACACAGTAACTCTGCACCTTCTAGGTCAAATCAGCATTTCAGTGTTTCATTACAAATGGGCTGATCTTTTTCAAAACTCCCTAGATGTGGGCACTCGGGACTTTTATCAGCTCTATCTACAAGCCTGCATATTTTCTGGCCCTGGAAGCAAACCTATAGCTATCTGCTCAGCAGCAGGGAAGGCTGAAAAATGCTGATGCTGTGCAGAGGCTCTCAGGGTACAGGCAGGGTTTGTCCAAGGGCACCTGTTCATTTTGGAAAGCCAGTGGGATCACTTACAGCTTGTTGGCACAGGAAGAAACAGCCAGTAAGAACATCTTACACTTTCTTTACTTTCAAACTTTCCTGGTCCAAACCTGGCACCTCTCAGGTGGCAACCGCTCAGCGGCAGGGAATACATCCTCACAGAGTTGTTAGCAGAGAGACAGTTTTAGACCATCTGTCCTGCCCTCAGTCCCATTAATCCTCTCTTCAGCCTGTGCAACACTATACCACATAGAGTCAGGCCTGAAGATCCAGTTACATGTGCAAAAGTGCTCCAGCAAGAGGAGAGTTATTGCTTCTATAATTATTGTGGCCAATGAGTCAGGTCTCAGACCACTGACTCACTGCCACACCTCTTAAGTCTGCAGCGACCTACATGCCAGAGAGAACGTGCAAAGAGCACCTACCCTGAAGCATTTCTGGTCCCAAAAGGATGAGGTTCAGAAAGTTTATGAATAGAAGCAACTGTTGTCATTGGTGCTTACCGCACAGTAATCCCTCTTCTCTAATCAGCCTGCGAGACATGAGGAATGAGTCTCTGTCATTGCACTTATACCACTGATCAACCACCTGAGGAGAAAGCAAGAAGGTTGGTTCCTGGAAATGCTATTTCAGGCTGTCTCAATCCTCCAAGGCATGACATGGTGCCGATGCCTTCAACATCTGGCACCCTGAGCTGCTTTCCACACTTGTTAAAAGCAAATGCATTTGACAGGGCATCTTCATTCTGGAGGTTGTTTCTTTGCTGGCAGGTACCCACTACAGCCTTTCCAGCCAGCACCATTTCCTGGAGAGTTAGGGATGTCTGACAGGTTCAGGATAAGGATGTGGAAGAGGAAATGGTGTTCATGATGTCCCAGGCCAGGCTACATTAGTGGTCAAGATTTTGCCAGGCAAAATCAGATCCAGCTACAGAAAGTGCTTTGGGTTGTTACAGGGTACATCTCTACAACCATGTGACAACAGTAGGGATGCAGTAAACACAACATCTGAAAGTAAAAAGCATCTGGCCCATGGGAGACCTTTCTGGAAAAAAGATTGGGTGATAACAGGCAATATTATTTAGGTCTTTAAAGCTCTGTTCCTGGAAGCAATTGTTATACCAAGAAGAAACTTGACAAGAAGCGGTATGGGGTTCATGATCTTACATGGCTTGGATCCTGCTTTCCAGCCCATAAATGGTGCAAGGTTTCTGCTGTGTGCGTGTGGTGCCTGCAGACAGGGAAAATTCAGAAAACCCTAGCGTGATGAAGAGCAGCCTCAGCCCTGACCTCTTCTGTGAGACTGAACATGGAGGAGGCTGGTACTGTGGCATATTCCTCATTTTGTCCCTGTATTTGCCTTCTCCTGTTAGGTCCATTGTAATCAGATTTACTTTAGAGATGCTTCAGTGCTGGGGTCCCAATCACCCCACAACAGATTGCTCTGTACTGGGAAGGTATACAAGGGCTGGTCCACAGAGATGGCTGCCTCAGAACTTAGAAGTAGGCTGGATGTAAAGCCAAAGATCAGACAGAGGCCTCTCATCATACAGCTACTTACTGATCTGTCAAGGACAGTAGGGATGAAGTCATGCCCAATGCCCTCTACTTCGATATTCACGGTGTTTGTTGTGTTCAGCTCACTGGGCAGAGCGACGATGGAGCCTTCAGGATCTACACCAATGATCTTTGGGGGAAGGAAGTTTTGTTAAAGCACAAAGTCAATTTAGAAATAGCCAAACACTCAACTCAGATGGAGAATTACCCACACCTTTATCAGCAGCATTTTCCTTCCCATGTTTTCATCAATATTCATACCCACTGGCAGCATGGAGAGCTCCCAGGACAGAAGGGCACTCTTTCCCACTGGCCTTTTAAGTAGGTCCTAGGTAACGTTTAGCTGCTACAGAAGTGACTGGGAGCTCAAAAAGTTATCACCCTTAAGGTGTTTGTCATCATCCCTCTGGCAGACCCTATTAATTCTGAAGTGTCAACCCTTAGGATAATTCAAGTACTGCTCCTTCATCTCTCCAGTGCAAGGCCAGACATCTAGCTTAAATGCATGGAAACTTATGGTACAGACAGCCTTTGTCGACCTAATTTTCTGGCTGACAGTGGTGCCTCCCTGCTTGCTTACAGGTTTACACGTGGGCTGAGGTCGCCTCCCCCAGCACACATCTTAAGAAGGGATGGTGACTCAAGCAGCCTCAAGCGGACAGAGAGGTAATTTCATGTTCAAGTACTAGGGTGGCTGAGTCCTCATCAATTCAGTTACAGGAACTGTCAAGCCTCCATTCTGCCTTGAAGCAAAGGCTCTGTAGAATGAGCATCTCTGACTGGTGTCAATAATAAAGGAGGCTTTTACAGAAGCAAATGAGAAGCAATTGCACAGTTTTCTCTTGCAGAGCTGCCAAAACAGAAGCTTTCAGTGGGCGAGTTGACCAGGAGCAGTAATGCCATCAGCTGGGACAAGCATTTCTGGTGTCCTGCAAAGGGCAGGGTACCCTGCAGGGTGGGATTAGTAACGGGGCTGTGGAGCCTCTGACTGCTAAGGCACTTGGGTGGATCTGGGTCAAGCTGAGTGTAGCACTAAATTGCTCCCAACAAAAGCCAGGCTTGCTGTGAAAAAACATACAGATGTGGAGAACAGCTGCCAAGCTGGGGTGAGTCATGGAGTTAGGCTTGATTAAAAGCACAGGTAGGAAAAAACGGTGCATAGCTCCCAGAAGACAATCCTGTCTCTCAGGGTTACCTTGCACTCTGGGCACTTCTCCTTCAGCTTCCTGGCAATGCCAGTGATGGTGCCTCCTGTGCCAGATCCAATCACCACCATGTGGACCTTGCCTGCAGGTCAAGGAAGAGAAGAGAGAGGCTTGCAAGGATTCAGTACAACTTCCAGCATGGTCTTCCCTTTATTCAGGGCCCTGTGCATATGCAGAATCCATATCCCTTGGCTGATAGAACCCTGTGTGGGGATAGGATCAATAGGGGTCATGCTAGTGGCCAAAGCACAGTCCCATGCAGAAGCTCAGATGATCTGAGCAATTGAGCTCCTGCCTCAGCCTAGAGGGCTGGAAGTGGCCTTCAGATCTCCCACTAATCTCCATGATTTTTGTGTCTTTGGCATCTACTGGATTAAGAGGGAAGGAGTGTCTCAGCACTTTTTCTCTTCAACTACATCCCGTTGAGGCACTGCATGCAGGTGAATAGCAGCACATATCTCTAATGGGCACAATTTTTCAGCTAATGTGAACATCCACAATGGAGAGGTGGCAGAGCTCTTCCCTGGCACCAGGTTGGCCAGATGTAGGGCCACTGTCAGCAGTGAAGTTATACTGATTTAAGGCTGGTAGGAGCAAAAACAGGGTCAGACCTTCAGAGCCCTGTGCTCCAACTACATGGGAAAAGGGGGACTCGTAATCCACTGCTGGCAGGCAGCAGGAGCACATCTAAACATTATAGCAGAGGGGAGGCTGGGAATCTCGTATTCCTGTTGCTACCCAACTGCTTTACTGTTATGATAACTGCTTTCCAGTTTAAAACCCTTGAGTCCTGTTTACGTTTTGCAGTGCTCCCAGTACTGATAATAAATTTCACTTCTATCTTCACAGGCATAGACTGAGTAGTCCTTTATCCTCCTCTAGACATTACATCAAATGTCATTAAGACTGTGGAGTTTCAGTGTATTTTGATTTTCAAATGAGATGCAGCCAGCCATGCCCTGATATATTTCTGCTCTCAAATGAGGCCTCTTGGGCCATCTTGTGCTCTCAGCTGACAGATCATAGAGATGTTGCAACCACTGAGAAATGGGCTCTTCCTCCTTGGGTACAGTCTGAGTTTGTTAAGCCTCTGGTCTCCTCCCTCAGGCTTTTGAAATGGAAGTTTATAGCAGAGAAGTCTGACAGGCTCAGTTTGGTCTGGAACGGATTATGTGATGTTGCAACAGTCTGTGTCAGTATTATCAAGGGTACCTTCACCTACAGAGGCCCTTTTGACCATTTCTAGACATTTAGATAAATAAATGGTGTAAAACAAGCCTCTCAGAGAGGCCTACAGCCCTCCACACACCCTCAGCATTTTTAGGGACAACAATGCAGACAGTACCTTCGCATTGCTCCAGGATCTCCTCAGCTGTGGTGTCGTAATGAGCCAGGGGGTTGCTTGGATTTCGGTACTATTTATTTCAACAGAGAACAGCATGAGTTACCATGTGAAGTGTAGATCACACACCAAACTAGGAATAGCTTCTGATGAGTTTCACCCAGAGCATGGGACTACTCCCTCCTCTCTCTGACAAGAGATGGGCTGCAATCTGGCCCAGCCAGGTCACAAGTATTCCTCCTGGTTGTCCCTTTGGGGCAGATTTTCAAGGAGACTTGGGATTTTTCCACACTAGAAGTTTAAATGCACCCACAAACTCTTTGGCACTTGTTGCCTTTTCATTATGGAATGGTGCAGATCTCCTGTATTCCCCATTGCCAGATTTGGTGGGATCTGGTGTTTTTGTTAAAGCCCCAAATGCTGAAGGCAAGAGAACTTCTCAGAAAAAAAATTGCCTTTTTTCAAATGTCATATATATATATTTTTGAGAGCTTCTTTATCATTCAGGGACCTTTGTGGCTGGCAGTGTGACAAGTTCAGTGTCTGAGAACTGTGATCCAGAGCAGTTTCCTATCCATAGAGAGGGATTTGCTACAGGGGGTGCAGTCCCATGCTCACACCCACGGACCAGACTGCTTCTAAGAAGTATATTCAGAAGCTGAGTTGTATTTTTCTTAAAAGGAAGGGCCTCCCTGACTTTTACACTCTATAGGAGCTCTCTAATAGTTCAAGAGTGAGTGGAAACCTGAGGGAGAAATGCCCTCTGTACAAGACCTAGTGCTGCAGGAGCCACTGATGTGAATCACTGTTCTTTGTGGTCTTTGTTCTTTACAGCATGAACCTTATTTTTGAGGCAGAGCAGAGGCTGTTAAGCGTATATTAACCAAACATCTTCTTTCAG
>VZTY01013944.1:12722-86026 GCA_013400935.1 Turnix velox
AGGGATATGGCATCAGAGCTTGCATCCTCCTTTATTCCCTGGGTTTCCTGGCACATTCCAAGAGGCGCTTGGAGGATGCTCCCACGTGTGACTCATTGATGAACATGTCTAGGCTATGATGCTCTCTATGCTCACTGGGATGAGAGAGTAATGTGGGAAGCAACAAACATCAGATGGCCTTGCCAAATGCTATTTCAATTAATTCCCTTTCTTCCCCACCACCTAGGAATCGGGCTGGCGCTGGTAGCTGCACTGAAAGGTTACCGCTGCATCATTGTCTTGCCGGAGAAAATGAGCATGGAGAAGGTCAGAGCTCTGCACGGTATTACCCCACGGCTGTGGAGCATCTCTCTCCCTCTCTGTCCTTGTCCCTCCCTATCTAGAGATGGAGGGCCCTCTCATTTAAAGGGTAACAAGACTCATGCACTGACATAGCTTTGTAGTTATTCAGGAGGTTTTCTCTTGATGAAACAAAAGAACACCATGATGGCCTGGCTGATTATCTAGTGTCAGCAGTGCATATGGGGTCACTCATTATCCAGACATGGTATGTGGCTGCAGAGAAATGAAGCAATGTCTGCTGCCTGTGAGGGCAAGTTCTGGATGGAGCACAAGAGATGCAGGCAGGTGCTGAGGCGTGGCTGATGGTTCTTCCATGTGTCACTTGGTCTCTCTGTGTCTCCACAATTTTCTTTAACTTTTAGACACTTATGATTGTCTGACATGCTTCCTTGAGATGATTAAAGTCAAGTCATTTGTATGAGAGCTGGTGACCAGGTGATGGCAGAAATCTCTGCCTTGGGGAGCCAAAAGTCTCACAAGCCACCCATCTGAATTCATGTCAACAATCATAAGTGTCTAAAAGTTAAAGAAAATTGTGGAGACACAGAGAGACCAAGTGACACATGGAAGAACCATCAGCCACGCCTCAGCACCTGCCTGCATCTCTTGTGCTCCATCCAGAACTTGCCCTCACAGGCAGCAGACATTGCTTCATTTCTCTGCAGCCACATACCATGTCTGGATAATGAGTGACCCCATATGCACTGCTGACACTAGATAATCAGCCAGGCCATCATGGTGTTCTTTTGTTTCATCAAGAGAAAACCTCCTGAATAACTACAAAGCTATGTCAGTGCATGAGTCTTGTTACCCTTTAAATGAGAGGGCCCTCCATCTCTAGATAGGGAGGGACAAGGACAGAGAGGGAGAGAGATGCTCCACAGCCGTGGGGTAATACCGTGCAGAGCTCTGACCTTCTCCATGCTCATTTTCTCCGGCAAGACAATGATGCAGCGGTAACCTTTCAGTGCAGCTACCAGCGCCAGCCCGATTCCTAGGTGGTGGGGAAGAAAGGGAATTAATTGAAATAGCATTTGGCAAGGCCATCTGATGTTTGTTGCTTCCCACATTGCTCTCTCATCCCAGTGAGCATAGAGAGCATTATAGCCTAGACATGTTCACCAATGAGTCACACGTGGGAGCATCCTCCAAGCGCCTCTTGGAATGTGCCAGGAAACCCAGGGAATAAAGGAGGATGCAAGCTCTGATGCCATATCCCTCTTTCTTGCTCTTAGCAATGCCAAGAGTAAAACAGCAAGGCTGGTGAGCACTTTTCTCCCCTCACCAGGGTTCAGGACTCTTCCTTTGCTTTCCAAAACACAGGAGAAAAGTGGTGACTTTGCTTCAGGAGTGCCTTCCCATCCCCCTCCAATGCTCTCAGTTGCAGGGGAACACAGGCAAAGCTGCAGGTCAGCCCGTGTCGAGCAAGCAAAGGGAATCTCTGCTCTAATTTCACTGGAGGTGATGGATGGAGCCAGCTGCTCCTCATCTGGAGGAGGCAGGTGAGGCTGTAGCAGTGTGTTCCTCATGAGAGAGGTTGTGAGGAACATGTTGCTGACTTGACTGACCTAAATGAGCAAGGAGCCAGTGGGATAATAGCCCCAGGGGCACACAGTTCCCCTCATCCCTGCATCTGGGGCATGTCTGGAGAAAGGAGGGTCTGACTCTGGTGTCACTGCAGCAGTTTCAGAAGGAACAAAATTCCTAGAGGTGTGGCTAGTGAGGGGGAGGCAGGGACACAGGCTCTTGGGGTCAACTCTGTCCAGAGCTCCTCGATAGCCTCCAATGTGCCTTCTCTCAGGAGAACATGCCAGGCACATACATGTGG
The DNA here is from genome assembly GCA_013400935.1 of Turnix velox. Lineage (NCBI taxonomy): Eukaryota > Metazoa > Chordata > Aves > Charadriiformes > Turnicidae > Turnix > Turnix velox. The sequence continues at coordinate 14,893 of VZTY01013944.1, forward strand.
GCCATGGATCTTGCACTAATGGTCCTGTGCATATTGCAAAATATGAGGGAAACTTTTTCATTGTTCCCCCTCATCTCATACCCCACCATAATCTAATATCTGAGAGGGATGACAATGAAAAGGAAAAACACCAGGGATTATTTGTCCTGCAGCCTGTTAGGGAAACCCTCTCTGGGAACCTCTGAATATTCAAGCACTTCGCAGCCTGAAAACATGGTGTTGTCCCAGGTCCTCCAGTTTCTGAGGCTGTCTGCCTTGCTGCACAGGCATGGGGCCCTCAAAGGCTCTCAGGAATTTTGAGTACCTCAGCACACCAGCATACCCAGGACCACTGAGTGGAGAGCTGAGAGAAGGATGGAGCCAGAGCCCTGGGGCTGATCTTATAACTGCAAGTGCAAGAGCTTTTTGAATCCCCTTCCCCTCCTGCAACCCCTCAGAGATGCCCACCCTGCCTGGTACCCTGTCAGAGGGAGCATCCCTACCCTTCTCACCTGTGTTTCCTGAAGTGGGCTCAATCAGTGTGTCTCCTGGTTTTATAATCCCAGCTCTCTCTGCATCTTCCACCATCCTCAGGCCGATGCGGTCCTTCACACTGCCCCCAGGGTTGAAGTATTCACATTTTGCCACTGGAAATGAAAGGTGAGGGTCTGTCAGGAACATGTTGCAATGGAGAGCATCAGGCTGCCTCACATCTTCCAGCTCCCTGTTCCTCCAGTCCTCACTACAGTCATTTGAGGATACCCATTCATCCTTTGCAAGATAGTCTTTGCTCAGGGAATCCCATCCACCCTATTATGACAAGATTCTGCAGGTTGTCATGGAATTACTCATGAGCCAGAGAAAATAAGCATGGAGAAGGTCAGAGCTCTGCATGGTATTATCCCACAGCTGTGGAGCATCTCTCTCCCTGTCTGTCCTTATTTCTCCCTCTAGATGAAGGGCCCTCTCATTTAAAAGGTAACAAGACACACACTGACATAGCTTTGTAGTTATTCAGTCTTTTCCCCCTGTTCCATCTACATGCAGAAGGAAAGACTGGTAAGCCAAAGATGATTTTAAAATCAACTGGACATACAGTGATTGCTCAGTGGAAGGCCCTACATTGATATGACACATCTTGCTGCCCTGCCCTGAGGAATCTTCCTCGAGCAAGGCACTGTCAGGGTTAACAGCAAGGTCTCACCATCTTTTCTGGAGCAGGGCAATTATTAATAGGTATCTGAAATGGTGCCCTTCTGTAGGGTTGTCCTATAGAACTGAAGGGGATGCCTTAAAGAGAAGCAAACAATCTAAATGGAAGTTTTGAGTGTCAACTAAAAGTATAATTTTATTGAGCTGATGAGAAAACCACAGTAACAGAGATTTTTCCAAGGTGCACTCAAACTGCAAGGCACACCTCAGCTCCTTGTCAGGACCTCCACACTTCTAATGTTTTCACCATGGTTTTGATGAGCATATACAACTGAACTGATGGCACTGGGCCATGTTTTACAGACAATGGGGAGAAATGTGTACTTCTGGGGTGTCATTCACTTCATCCTGGCAGAGACAACTGCATCAGGCTGACACATCAACCTGATACCTGAGAAGTTAGAATGGGGGAATGACGATCTTGTGCTCATCGTTATATTTTATAATGCAAAACTGCTAAAAGTTGTGCTACACAGAGATCCCTGGAGGCACAGAGATTATGAGGTAATTGAGTAAAACCATAACTGCCTCCTTGACTCAGTAGTGCTGCCAGTTCTCATATATTGACTTGGTGAGAGTCTCTGTGCTGTCTTGCAGCTCAAACAGGACTACTCAGCTGCTCTTCCCTCCTCTCCTACGCCAGAGGAGGGAGACACCGTCCCAGCAAATAGTCTCTCCTCAGCTTCCCTGCTTCTGTTTGCACCAAATCCACTCCCCCGAGACATCACTCCCAACAAGACATCTCCCAACGGGTAGAATGTTTCAGAGGGGGAGCGCACATTACAGAACTATCCCACTGCCTCAGCCTTCTCTTCTTCACAGTCCCACCCCCTGAGGTCTTTTCGGGGGAAACTAGAGACAGTGTGGCATGGAGTTTGGAGAGTCAGGGGCCCTAGGATCCCAGACCATAGAATCATGGAATAGTTTGGGTTGGAAAGGACCTTAAAGATCATTGAGTTCCAACCCCCCTGCCATGGGCAGGGACACCTCCCACTTGACCAGGCTGCTCAGTGCCATGTCCAGCCTGGCCTGGAACACCACCCTGTAACTGTAAAGAATTCCTTTCTTATGTCGAGCCTGAATCTACCCCCTTTCCAATTTACATCCATTATTTCTGGTCCTCCCATCAGAGAAGGGAGATCAGATCCACAGAAGGGATGTAGTTGAAGAGCACAGCATGCTCCACGTGGCTGTGTGCCCAGTGGAGGCTGGCTACCATGTAGATTTGCTGCTGTCACATAGGACCACAAGTTCCTGCTCTGCCCTTTTACTGAGCGTGAATGCTCATTGAGATAATCCTTTCTACCCATTTGTGTGATACTCATGAATCTTACTGCCTTTGAGACGTCTTTCTGCCTAGTTTATCTGAAATTAATTAATAGGGTTAAAAGTTTTAGAAAAAGAGGCTGACAAACCCAGATGCACAGAGATAGACTCATTGTATCATCCTTGTATCTGCAATGGACCAGCTAAAACAAACCCTTCCATGAGATACCACCAGTGCTGTGCTGACATCCCCTTCAGGGGCAAGGTGTGGGTCCTGTGGAAAACTTGGTCCCCACAGCCAGCACCTTGGCCTGGTTTTTAGCACCAGACCTGGTACATGTGACCCTTATAAATCCAGTGGTTTTCAGTCCCTGCTATTCTGCCTGGAGCTGCATTTTGGGAAGGTCCACAGGTGAGGACGACACTGCCCTTGGGATGTTAATACAGCAGGCAGAAGCTCCTGATCTGGCTCCAGCTGACTTGTTGGAGATGATATCACTCTGCCTGATGGCTGGGAGCCACGCTGACATGCGTCCCTTGCAGCCCAAACTGCTCCCTCTGCCTGGACAGGCTGCAGGATTAGTCTTGATATGCCGTTCACCCTGCCCTACCCCCTACCTTTTGGGAAGGTTTGGCCAATTGCTCCTGTACACGCCTTGTGCTACTCTGGGTGCTGCAGCATCTTTGTCCCTTGCTGAGATGTCATTCACCTGACCCCAAATTCAGCCCAGCTCTGGTTTGAGCTTACATTGCAAGTATTTGTGAGAAGAGGCATCTGCATTACCATTGCTCTCCTGCTCATTGCAGCTTGAAAATATTCTGGTCTGACAAATGGTTGTTGTGCAACATAGCCACATCTCTATTCTTCCCTCTCTATTCTTCACAGAATATCTTCTGAAGCCCCCCTTTGCCACCACCCCTCACCCTCACCTGACAGCACTGAAAAACCTGGTGGAAAGGGAACACTCACAGAGCTCACACTTGAGCCCATAGGACTTCCCAATCTTGTTGATTCGGACCATTGGAGTGCGGCCAATTTTCTTCAGGATATTGGGTAGGATCTTTGTTTCTTCTGGGCTGAAATAATACAAGAAAATAGGAGAATAAGTCAAAGTAACTGTTATGCAACGTGAACCAAGATAAAATCAGAGTGAGGTTTCAGCAACTTCAGCTGGGCCATTGAGAGACACTCCAAGTGAAATGGTCCCAAATTTATGGCAACAGGAGGCAGTTATAGTTTTCTATGACTCTTATAATGAGTTATTCATTCTTCTGCATGGAAAAAAAAAGGTAATTGATATCCAGGGCTGCTCTGAAATATCTTGTTCTGGATGGTCCTTGGCCAGACCTATAGCTAAACAAAATGAGAAATGCCTTGAGATTTTACGTAGTGGATGAGAAAGATAGAAGGCCACGCACAACACAAACCCCCTCATCTTTCTTCCATCCCTCCCAGCACCATTACCTTTGCTTTTTGCATTTTCAGCTGTCACTGGACCAATTATTACTTTCTTGGATGTGAAACCCAGACTTACAAGGATGGCTCCAAGCCATCATAAAGGCTCTGGAGTTGTTGGGATTTTTTTGCAGATAATTATTTGAGCTTTTGGATCAGTGCAATCCATCCACCCAGTTTTGCTAGTCACTGGAGGATTCCAGCAGAAGCCAAGAACCACATCACAACAACTGCGACCACTCAGTGTCCTTGAACTTTTTAAACACTAAGGGAAAATATTGTCAGGGACTGTGTTTATTGGGGACACAAATGTATTGCCTCTGGATGATAGCCAGCACATGTCTCACCTCAGTGGGGTGACAAACCCTCACTCCCTCACTGCTTGGGGTGTCCTTGCCCGGTCTCACCTACTATCATCTGTTGAACCTTGAACCCAAATTATCCTCATCTGCTATCACAGGCAGGCAGATGGCTGTCTGCTGACAGAAAGTCCAGATGGTACAGGGATGACATGCTGATTTAAAGGCACACACACCTCCCTCCAGGTTTTGCAAGCTTGATAAAAACAGTTCTTGCTCTGCAAGAGGTCAGGGGTAGTGGGTCTAGTGCAGATCTTTACTATCAAGAGGAGCCAGCACCCTTACATTTCAAGCACAGAAATTATGGAGCATTACAATTGTGCTGTTCCTTCTCTCTCTATGGAAATTGTTACTGTGCTTTCCCAATCTCTATTGAGTGCTGGTAAATATGAGGCCATAATTCAATAAATGAGCTTCCCCTACAGCTGCAGCCATTTTCCATCTGGCCTAAATGCCATCAAAATGCTCAGGGATTTCAGTGAGGCTGAGCCATGGCACAAGGAGACTCCAGCACATTCAGGTGGCATTTATCTAGAGCCTGCCTTTCAAGAGAGTGACCTACATATTACATTACACGTCTAGATTGCAGGAAGTCAGCTCAAGAGATGAAAATGAGACCATTCATTTACATTCTGCTGGTAGTTGTGGCAAAGGAGATGCCTCTGAGCCCTTTCAGCCCCAGAAAAATGTGATGTAGCATGGCTCTGGGATCTGCAGTGGTGGAGTCTGGCAAGAAAATGGGGAAGAAGTAGACAACTTCTGCTGCCTTGTATGCCAGGGTGAGAATTGCCAGGAAGGTGAAGGTAGGAATCAGAAACAGGACTGCTCTTTTGTAATGCTTCCAGCCAGAGTGACTGTCCCTGAAAAGAACAGCCTTTCTCTGGTTGGTTGTAGAACAAATTTCCTGAAGTTCCTATGAAACTCCTTTCCAAATCACTACCATGTTTCACTACAAAAATACTGTGAGTATAGTCAGCTTTCTTCCAAGCTGCATGAGGCCAATGCACAGGCCTGAAGGCAGCAGGTCTGTGGAGATGCAACAATCTGTGACAAATGCCTTTGATGCTCCTAAGTGATGTGACGGGACAGTCTAGTCCTGCAACTGCTGGTAACAACTCATGATAGCAGTGATCGAGGGTAGTTCTTCTCAAAAAATTTCTCCCTTTACTCTTGGCATATTACTCTGCAAGATGCCCAGGCAGAAAGCAGTCCTAGCTAACATAGTGATTCTTGTTGAGGTTATAGCAGGTCAGAATTATCTCAAGGACTATCAGAGCCAGCTTACCTCTAAGTCTTTGGGAAAATTCAAATAAGTCATATTCTTCATTAAAATAAAATCTTGTCTTTTTCCTCTCTCCTCATCCTCCACTTCTACATGAAAACTCAATCAGTATCACACAAGAATTTCAGAAAGTCAATAGTTTTGACTGAAAAGAGACAATCCCTTCCTCAGGCCCTGGCTGCAGGGATTGCACTGGGTTTGTTCCTTGGATGCATGTTTGCTGGATCAGCTCTGAGGCTATGCAGCCCACTCCTCCTTCATGAGCTAGACACAGAGGCTGTTTTGGACTTGACACATGCAAACGGCTGTGCTTTGGCCATGTCCTGCCTGTCATTCTGTACAAAGCTCTCCCAGCTGGCTCTTGTCTGGCAGGTGTCCATGCAGTGCAGTGCCGCACCTCCTCACACACTGAAGCTGAATTCATGTTTTACCTCTTTTGGTACTCTTGCCTGCCTCTTTTGGTACTCTTGGTGCTGCCAGGCCCTCCACTGAACCAGAGATCATGTGATTTACAAAGATCAAATGTGTGACATCTTATACCTGCAGTTTTTTGGTTGAGACTCCAGTATATCTGACCATCATACTAGGCATTTCAGGACCAAGAGATTTGTGAAGGTCATTAGAGCCGTGTCCTATTAAGAGTTTTGCAGTCCACCTCCATGCTTGCAGTTAGACAGAAGGAGACAGTCTCTTCTCCCTTTGGCTAAGCCTGTCTGAACTAGAGGGCTTTCGCATGTCTCTGAAGGAAGGAAGGAAGGAGCTTAATTCTTCTCCATGACCTGCTTCAAGCAAAGCTGCAGCAACCAAATGGACCATGCTGTGTTAAACGCAAAGTCACGCTAGTGTGAGTCACACGCTAGTGTGCTCTTTGGCACAGCAGGGACATGTCCACAGTTCCCCTGACACTTATAGGACAGCCTTATCTTTTATAGATTGTCTGGTCTGGTTTGCCAAGCTGTTAAAACACTTCTTGTCAAGTCTAGTCAGGGCACTTCGTCAGGGAGTCAGCGGGCAGCAAAAGCTGCTCATAGCACCTAGGACTGCAGTTGTGGGTCACTTTGGCAGAATGTGACTCATTTTCAACTTATTTAAAAGCCCAGGCTCTGGTAATCAGTCTGGTCACAGCCTTGAACAACCAGGTGTAGCAGGAGGTGTCCTTGCCCATGCATGGCAGGGAGCTTGGAGCTAGATGATCTTTAAAGTCCCTTCCAACTCTATCCATTCTGTGATTCTAATATAATTCTATGAATTAGACTTCATTAAGGTCTCTTTGTCAGTGGTGAATGCATTGCTGCTGCTTAGAAACCTTATGCACAGTGTTGGACTGTTTGAGTAAAGAGGTGAAATTGAGCTGCAGCCCCTTCAGCTGGTGAATGCATGGCTGTTCCTGCCTGTGCTAGACAAAGGGATGGGTGCAACAGCTTTGGCACGTATGTATGAACTAAACTACATCCAGGAGGGTCATTGCTGCATCTCCTGGAGTGCCTTGCAGCTGGCAGTGCCTTCACTTCTGCTGTGCAACACCAGATCTCACAGAGTATGCTCTGCAGAAGGATGCAAATCCCTGGTTGAAATCTGCCTTTACAATATGCTTATCTTAATTCTTCTAAAATGAGGTGTCCCAAACAAGCAGACATTTTCAAATGGTGGTGGCAAACATAGAGCTTATTCCTGAGACAGCCACATCTTTATTCCAGTTTAAAGGGAGTGAGAAAGTTATTCCTGGTGAGGAGATACTATGTGGATTTTGCCTTCTGGGAAATGAACTATCATTAAGTAATGGATTGTCAAACTACTGACTTCTGTTCATGATCACCCTGGTGGAACAATAGCATTTCATCTTCAGAAAAAGGTACTGAGCTGTCTGCACTCTGAAATACCAGCATGAGAGAATTACTTACAAGGGCACACAGGAATGTGGAGACTTGGTGGCAGGTGTTGCAGCTGTCCATGTGCACTTACTGGGCAAGTTGGGAAGAACCCATGAGCTGTCATCTTCACCTTCCTGACTTCCCACACAACTGCCATTCATGAATGGGCACTTCTTGCTCAGCTCCTGTATTGGGGAAATAGAGACCCACAGTCACCTGGGAGGAACAGCAGGTGGGCAGGCACCTGGACAGTAATTGTGAATGGCAAGAAATGACACCTGGGTGTGCAGAGAGGGTGTCCAGCCTTCATGGGGCATCCATGCTGACTTTCCAGCAGATGCATACAACTGCTTTTTTTGAGTGCTAGTCTAGACCATGTACATGGTAAACCATCACCTGACCACCATTTCCAGTAATTCTTCCCCTGCCCTAATGTACAGTGGAGCACCCCCTCCACTAGGAAAGTTGTTGCTCTGTATTTGATTATTTGGTCAAGTGTGTAGCCAGCAATAATTTGAGAATATTTGTATGGTGGTTGCAAGCCTCAAAGGGATGGAGGGCACCTCTACTCTACCATCTAAGTTTAATGAAAGTGAAAAAAGAGAAGTGACAGAAACAAAACATCAGGGAAGAGCAGCAGAGGTACTCAGAGGTATTAAGCAAGTCCCACAGTAAAACAATTTAAGCAGAGGAGGTGGTGAGAGGGGGCTTTAAATCCAGGGGTAATGGGAGAAGGTGTCTGAGAAATACTTTTTTGTTACTCAGCATCAAATAATAAGGCAATCATTAGGAACTACTGTAGGAGCAGAGAAGGTAAAAGTGGAATCAGAAGAAAGTTAAACAAGTTCTCAAAGGCTGAGTTCATTACTGGCTTTTAAACACCCTGGTCCTAATTGTACCTGCACTCTGCTGTCACACTAATCTGCTGTGCTGATTTATCTCTGTTGCAGAACCATATACAGAGGAAAGCAAAAGTCTGGTTTATTCTAGTCATCTTCAACTGGCCAACAGCAGAAACAAGGGTTACATGGAGCTTTGATGTGACCCTCTCTGGTGTTACCCTCTCTGGGAATCAATAGCTACCCTTTTGTGCTAAGGCAATCAGCTGCACAGAGAAAAGACATGGGATTTTGGTAACTAGGAATTTCTTTTCTGGCTTCTTCAGAGAGTGAATTCACCTCAATTCAACCACTGTTGAATAAAGGGACCTTGCAGCTCAGTAGATTCATGGTTGGAGACTTATTGTCTTCCTTTGATGGTGTCGCTGCCTGTGGCATGGGGTTTGGAACTAGATGATCTTTAAGGTTTCTTCCAACTCTAACCATTCTATGATTCTTATGATGAAATATAGCATTAACTTGCTTGCTGTAGTATAGCCTGCCCTGTCTCCCTACACTACTCTGGTGGTGCATTTGGCAATTAAAGCAAGTATACTGCTCTCGTTAGCTTTACTGTAGCAGAAATTCTGAAGACCCTGATGTTGGACATTCCTTCTGCATTTAACTTCAGATTGAGAACAAAGATGTAATTTTGGGATTTGATTAAAGAGAAATGTAGTTAAAGAAGAAAAATCTCATTTCTAAACACAGAGGTTTGCCTGCTGAAGGACCAGGCTGGCTACCAAATGGAGGGGAGGAAATGTGGGAAACACACCCTAGCAGCTGACAGGAGTATGCTGGAGCCAACACATGCAGCACAGACTGTGGAGGCCAATGAGTCCACTGAGCATCATCATACCAGGACATAAAGCCACCACTCTGCCCCTCCTGGCCACCTGGGCTGCCTGCAGTGCCTGAGATGACTCACAGCAACCAGGCAAACAGCCAACACGCTGTTACGGCTGGATTCCAATTGTCTAATTCATTTGTGGCTTGACACGTGAGTCCAAGCTAAGACTTAATTACCCTTTCTGCCATCCTCCTTCTGCTCACTTCACCCTTTTGGTGGGAGGTTCTTCGAAGCAGCTGGGCAGGACTGTGAGGTCAGCACTGTGCTTTGCTCAGTAGGTTGGGGCTGAAGTTTGCTCTCTGTGTGTTGGGCTGTCCCTGAAACACAGAAATGCAGCACACCGTTATTCTAGCCACAGCACAGGGTTGACATGGCCCACAGCGTGTGGCCAAGCTTTCTTTTCAGCCAGAGGCCCTAGGGTATCTTGAAAATGGAGGTTCACAACCTTGTGTTGCCACCTGGCTCCATGACCAAAGCTTGAAGAAGAATGACAGGCAGAGGACACTGCATCACTTCCACATCAGGTTCTAAGCCGTGTTTTTCTACTTTGGAGACACCCACCTCATCCCCACAAAGGAGTGAGAAACTCTGAGGGTGTGGGGAGGTCACACTGAAACATCCTGAAACTGTTGAAGCCTGACTGACAAACAGTCTCCCAGCAAATTCAGCACTCTTCTCCACCACTTCAAAACCTGTTGCTTATTGAGAAGGATTAAAGGCAAGAAAAAAAAAAAAAAGTTCATTTCCTTGCAAACCAGGATTTGTGGTGGCCTTGAGTGTATCTCCCTAAGCAAATCCTTGTTTACCTAATGAAATAACTGGAAAGGAGCAAAAGTCACTGGTGGGTAAAGAAGAGATAAGCAGCAGTGTGTTAGAGGCAGTTAGCTTTCTCAGCAGAGATCACCACTTACCAACCAAAATGCTTTTTCTGGTGATACTCCACCATTTTTTGGTGAGGTGGAAAATAGAGGAGAGGCAAAGGCCTGAAATTATAAGGGCAGTCTTTTCCCACTATGCTGGCTCATGGCTCCCTGCCCCAGTAAGTGTCAGCCCCAAGGAGGCCATCAGTGATGGTGTGGCACCATCCAAGTCCTCTCTTCCCTCCAGCCCCAGCTGTGTGGGCACTTCCTCTGATTCATCCATTTCCATGTGGCAGGTGAAGGGGTGACATTAAGCCTAGTGCCGCTGGTGTCCCTCCCTCCAGTTCAGGGCAGCCACTCCAGAATCACTTTGTTTCTTAGCTGTGCAGAGGAGGAGACAACACTATGCATCTAATTGTGGGTACAGCTGCCTGCCAGGCCCTCAGTGAAGATGAGTGACTTCTCTAGAGGTTTAGGAGTGCTTAATGTCCCTTGGGCACCTAGCTGGGAATGGTAGCATCTCAGCATCTCTCTCACCACTGTAGAGTAGTGGGCAGTGTACCCCTGCCAGGAGTAGTAAACTTAGCCTGAAAGCCAGATGCCAAAGGCAGCATGCTGTGCTGAGGTGGGTGGTTCAGGAGGACTTCATGGAAGGAAGAGCATTACTAGCTTTCCACCTCCTGAAATAAGCATGTTTTCTGCTCATTATTTTAAATTCCCTTAAAATCTTATACAAAAAATGGGCAAGAGTGGGATTTTCATTTGCTCGCTCACCTAAAGTAAATGCAGACATATTTTCCAGAGGCTCAAAGAAACAAGACCCAGCCCTTCACTAGGTCAGCATCTATATTCCTCTCTGCTGAAGGATTTCTCATGTATCTCCTCAAGGGCTGGTTAACTCCTGGCTTGATCTTGCAAGACTGCATATGCGTACAGCTATGAATCACTCTAAAATCTCTGCAATATCTGGACTCATACTGAAACTAAGATAATGTCTAATACCACTGTGGTTCTGATAGTAACTTTATAAACTCCCTTAAGTAGGCAGCTCAAATACCATCTGTGCAAGACAGCAGACAACCTGTAACAGGACTGAAGCATGAGAAGAATCAGACCTTCTTGTATCTTTTGGAGACCTTGTCAGGAAACCAGTGAGCTGCTCTCCTGCTGATGATCTTAGCAGTCACATCCCATGAACACGTAGGCTAGGTGGCAAGTAAGGGAAGAAGGAGGCACGGGGCCACTATGGACTGTCTGACTGAAGCTAAAGATCTCTATGAGGAGCAGTATCTAACTAAAACATCTCCCCATGCTGCCTCCAGTGGAATTTCATGTCAACTTATAACACAAAGCAAAGATATGGCCTCTCTTGGTTACAGAAACTCTTACCTAGGTCCCAGTACTCTTCCTAACCCTTTCCTGAAGCTTCAGCTATAACCTGATCAGACATCAAGAACATGTGACCTATTGCAGGTGTCTTGCAATGTACCTGTTAGTCTCTTCTAAATAGAGAAGCTTGAGGTGGCCCAAGGCTGTACAAAGGATAAATGGAAATATCCATGAGTGCTGGGAGGCAAGCCACGAGACATGCTAACATATAATTCTGCAGCTGCTGTCACTTACTGAAAATTTATGACAGAGAGCATAGGCTAATGTTTATAGAGCACTTTGCAGACAGGAGATTGTGATTATTAGGTTATCAGACTGCACTGATAACTTCAAAAGGAACAAAACACTCACAACACTCATTCAGTAGACTGAGGGAAGACAAACCCAGCAGGGCAAAGAGTTACTTGCAAACTTGCTCCATTCAAAGAAAAATGCAATTTTTCTTCCCTTATTTTAAAGAAAGGCTATCACTGTCTCTTAACAGGACAAACACAAGATCATTTCACAGGTGATGCTGTGTTCGCTTCCCAGTGACCCAGCCTAGAAGGAGCCTCAGGGGGTCCTCCGTTTAGCCTCTTTCTCAAAGCTGGGTCAGCACTAAGTTCAGATCAGATTGGTCAAGGCTTCTTCCACTTGGATCTTGAAAACCTCCAAGAATTGAGAGCTCACAGGCTCTCCAGGCAACTCACTCCACTGCCTGACTGACCCTGTAGAGTGAAGCCAGAACCTCCCCACTTTCGCGATTTGTTCAGATCTTGCTGAAAGCACAGGCTTTCCCTGGAGGAGAGCTGGCTGGGGAGCAGAGGCTCCCTGATTCCTCATCTTTGCAAACCTCTCCACAACAATGAAGTTACCTGGTTAGTAAACACGGCTCCCACACAGTCTGACATTAGAAAAGTAGCATGTTTGGTAATAGATAAGCCATACTTACCTTTGCCTTTGTCTCTGTGTCAGCCAAGTGAGTGCCTTCTCCGTGCTCCAGCTCTGAGCTTATACGTGCCGGGTGGCAGGAGACACCAATGAGCGCTCTGCTGAGGGACGCTGATTGGGTCCTGCCCCACACCTAATTATGCCCAGCAGCTGATTGCACTCCGGGCGTAGATGATTGGGGTATAAAAAAAAGATAAGAGATTTATTGTTGGGCTTAATTCATACTTATCTCCAGAAGTATGGCTCTCAACCCATCCCCAGCAATTTTGTAGTGGTTTTAGAATCTCGTGCCTCATACTTAACCCACTGTGTAAACCCAGTTGGTCTGTGTCATAGAATCATAGAATCATAGAATCATAGAATCATAGAATCATAGAATAGAATAGTTTGGGTTGGAAGGGACCATAAAGATTGTCTAGGCAGGGACACCTCCCACTAGGTCAGGTTGTTCAGAGCCTTGGCCAGCCTGGCCTTAAACACATCCAGGGAGGGGGCATCCACAACCTCTCTGGGCAACCTGTTCCATTGTCTCACCACCCTCACCGTAAAGAATTTCTTTCTTATATCTAGCCTGAATCTACCCCCTTCCAATTTACTTCCGTTATTCCTAGTCCTTCCATCACATATCCTATTAAAAAGTCCTACCCCAGCCTTTCTGTAGACCCCCTTCAGTTATTGATAAGCTACTATGAGGTCCCCCCTGAGCCTTCTCTTCTCCATGCTGAACAATCCCAACTCCTCCAGCCTGTCCTCATAGGGGAGTTGCTCCAGCCCTTTGATCATCTTTGTGGCCCTCCTCTGGAGCCGTTCCAACAGCTCAGTGTCCTTCTTATGTTGAGGGCTCCAGAACCGGACACACTACTCCAGTTGGGGCCATCATAAGCTTTGTTGAATTAGGCATAAGCCATGACAGAAATGAAATGTTACATTAGGTGCTGTCTGGTAAGGATTCTCTGTGTCCTTTGGGCACCTACAGATAGCCTCCACACCACTTCCAGACCCAAACCCCTTTCTCTTTCTCATTTCTTTCCCACTTCTCATGCAAATGCTTGACTGTTAAATCAGTCAAGCCAACATCTTCTATTCCATGGTGATTTCCAGATGCTGGATGTCTAGCTGGGATATTATCTGGAAGAGGAAAAGATGAAGGGGATTTCAGTTGCTCCTTTTCCCTCCTTCCTACAGTCAGGATACTGGGGTGGGGCTGTGCTCCCCCAAAACATGGTTGCAAAAGCTGTTCAGATGATCGGGCAAGAATAAGGCTTATTGGAATGCTTATTTTGGAATTAAACCTTTCAGACACACGATTGTTGTAGGTATTAGTACAGGAATGACATTACCTTTGGTCTTTTTGCAACAGATGAACCCCCTGGAAAACATTGCCAAAGGTAATCCTTCGCAGAAAAATCTTGTGGGCTATCTGATGTGACGCAGAGCATGCAGGTAGGTCTCTCATAAAAAGGCTGCAAATAAACTTAACTCCAGCAAGAATTGTTTTCTGGGCATTGCAGTTACAGAATAACCCAGTTCACCTCTTCCTGGTTACCTCCCAATGCAGTCCCTGCTCCAAGTGAGGTTACATTAAAAAACCAAGATCCTTCCTTTCCATGTCCAAACTGAAACAAGCAATCCTCTTTACAATCTAAAATGAAACAGAAACTTGGATGGGCATCTGGGGCACGAAGGTAATTTTGAAATGAAACACTTGGTTTAGAGGAATTTTTTGAATGAAGCATTTTCTTCAGCAAAAGGTCTAAACGGCAAGTTTGGGCACTTTGAAAAAAATCCCACCATGTCCCCTCTTTTGGGTAAGGTAAAGCTTCAACTGATCAAAGCACACGAGTAATTTGCTCCTCAGCACCACCATCATTGAGCTGCCACAGGGTTGGGCTCTGTTCAGCATCACGAGCCATTAGACTATATGTATAAGGCCAAATTTGCCCTAGGTTGGCATTTTGATGGGGATTTTCTTGCTTTGCCTGTTCTTGGGTGAGGAGCAGAGAAGCTGGGGCTGGCTGGGGTCTGCACTGATACCTTTGTGGTGCTTCCACTCCACACAGACACACCAGGGACTTCATAGCCCCTGTACACAATAAAAACATGGCCTGTAGGAACATCACAAGAGGGGTTTGGATGTGTTGAAGCAGATCCAGAGGAGGGCCACAAAGAGGATTAGAGGGCTGAAGTACCTATTCTATGAACACAGGTCAAGATGGTTGGGGTTGTTCAGACTGGAGAGAAAAGGATCTGATTAGACCTTACAGCAGCCTCCTAGCACCTGAAGGGGGCCTACAGGAGATATGGGGAGAGAATTTTTATTAGGAAGTGTAACAACTGGATAAGGGGTTACAGCAGATTTAGAACAAATATTAGGAAGAAATTCTTGGCTGTGAGGGGATGAGGCACTGAAACATGTTGCTCAGAGAACCTGTGGATGCACCATCCCTGGAAGTATTCAAGGCTAGGCTGGAAGGGGCTTTGAGCAACCTGATCTAGTGGGAGGTGTTCCCGCCTATGGCAGTGGGTTGGAACTAGTCCCTTCCAAACCAAACCATTCTATGATCTTAATTTTACCCTGCTGTTTCTGCAGTGCTTAAGCACTAATAAGTTGAAAAAAACACCCTACATCACAATTTGCTTATTTCTCAGCAGGCTTAGAATCATAGAATAGTTTTGGTTGGAAGGGACCTTAAAAAGCATATAGTTCCAGGGCTTGCACTGCTCTGTCCTTTATCTGCAGCTCTTACCCCACAGGATCCCACTTACTAGCCAGCAGAGTCCTTGGGAAGGGTAACAACAACTGGTGAGAACTGGCCAGCTGGCCATAAAAAGAGAGGGAGAAACAGGGAGTGAGGGAGGTGTCTGAGGGCACAGTGACAGCTCATGGCTGTCCCTAGAAATTATGACAGGAGAGTTCACGCCTGGGCAGAGGCCTCAGCTTTTAAAGCATCATGGAAAATACTCTTTGCTGAGGTAATTTTATAGTACTCATCAGAAGGGACACTCAGATTTTACTTCTGAGCACTTTGGAGGAGAAACCTTTTGTGACCTTTGGTGGTTTATCCTCCAGTTTTAAATTGTTTCTGATTTTGCTGATTTTTTCCCTCCCATGTAATTTAATAATCAAAATGGCTTCACCAAAGCCACATGGTGGGGGGTGACAGGATGTCTGGAGAAGATTAGCAATGGCCCAACAGATAATTCAAGGCAGAAGGGGCTTTTCTACAGGTTGTCGGTGTATATTTGTCCATCAGAAAAAGTAATTTTGCTGTGAGGACATGGGATTAACACCACCACTTGTCAAGCTGAGTAGGGCTGTGAGCTGCAATACTGGTGATGATACCCACTCTCTAAATGGGCAAAATGGGAAAAAATGGGGATGTCACTTGCTGTCAAGCTTATTTTTCATCCGTTCAAAACATTTGGTGCAGAAGTCCTATTTTAGTACAAAACAATTCCAGTTGAAACATGATGTGTGCCATCTATCCAAAATATAGAGTTTATTAAGTCCCCCTCCTGACAATTTGAGCCTGTCCAAAGCCAGGTGAAGAGTTAAATTGGCTGTGGTCAGGTTCCACTTGCACTTCTGAGCAGCACCACATTTTGTGACCAGCCTCCCCTTGGTAGGGATTCATGCTACTGAGTGAGCCACTCAATGTAAGGTTGCTGGCCCTAGCTTGTCACAACCTAAGGAAGAAATGGGTTAAAAAACTTATGTTGTTGTTACTGTTGTTACTATTCTGGGAGAGGTTGCACTTCCTTGTACAACCCTCAAGTGTTTTCGGTGCATGTGATGTGCCTCCTTCACTAGTTCTTCTGCTGCTAGTGGCTGCAGGGACAGCTATGCTCCAGAGATAGGTGGAGGAGAAGCAGACCTGCTGGCTCTCCTTAGGAGGTCACTAGAAAGAGTCCAAGGCATGAGCAGCTCCAAACACGCTGGATTTCTCACCCATTGAAGGTCAGACCCAACTATCTTTGCCCTGTGGGACGGATCAGCACATTCCTGTATTGTGATGGGTCCCAAAGTTAGGGGTCTCACTACACTGCCCTCAGTGCCCATGGACGTGAAGTATCTGTTCCATATCACAATAAGAAGGGAATATAGGGACAATCAGTGCACACAGGACACCTTCCCCACTTGTTTGAGCATACAGACTTATCCATTACCACCAAAAGAGCCAGTGATTCTTATAGCCTGAAACCTGGCAGGTGGGAAATTGTGAGTTTGCTTGAAGAAACTATGGCATATTCAGAGCTACCAGAAGATTAGTGCAGCCTGCAGAATGAAGAGCACTTGGCTTTTCCCTTAAACAGGGGGAGAGCTTTTTTCTGAATATTTAGGAAGGGACAATGGCAGGAGAGCTGTCTCTTCTTACTACCATGCCACCAGTCCATCCTGTCTCCTGCTCACTGACCCCCCAGCATTACAACCAGTTCATGGCTCTCGGTGTTTGGCACCCAAAAAAGCAGTGGCTGGACACGGCCATGACACATGGTGCTCCTCTGACCTTGAGAGAGGCTTGCACCTGGTCCTGCTTTGCAGGAGCCATTGTTTGATGCAGCAGACAACCCTCGCCTCCCCGTGGGGGTTCTTCCTCTTCCATCAATCCCTGTCACACCTTGCCTTCCCCATCACAAACACCTGGAAAAACAAGTCAGGAAACTGATTTCAGTGCTGAGATGGTGTGTCATGAGGGTGAAGCTGCAGGGGTGAAGTTGCTGGACATGGGCTGAGACACAGCCCACTGCATGCAGCAAGGGCAGCTGTGAGGCCAAGCCTGGTAGGCAAGACTTGAAGGCTGGGTATGGGCATGGCTGGCTGCAGCACAGCTCAGGTAAGGACTGAAGGAGATGGGCTGGGGTCTGTGGGGACCTCTCTCCCATCCAGAATATCCCCACTGTATACACTTAACCCCATGGCAAGCAGGGCCAGCTCTGGTGCAGGCTGGGCTCATTGTGCCTTGGCAGAGGGTGCACACAGCCACTTCCCACTCCACAGCTCTGCTTCCCATAAGCCCATAGAGATAAAAGTTGACTTGAGGAATATTTCACGAGCAAAGCTCAAACACGTCTGCTTTTACCTTGCAATGGCAAAAGGTAACGGCACTTTCCTCAGCAACACTTTTTTTTTTTCTTCTTCTCCAAAGAGAATTTATTGCTTTTGTCAGGTAGCTTTCTGGACTGAAGTCCTCCCTTTATCTCCAGAGCCAGTACAGCAGATTGCACCCAGTAATTTTCCCAGTGCTGGTGACCCGTGAGGAGACACACCATCGTGACTGGGGACAGTTTAGTGCTAGCAGTGCCGTTAGGCAGTGCTTCAGCTGACAGGAAAGGTCTCGGCTCTTCCAAAACCAAGTCTGGTGCTGCAGGACACACCGAGGAGACCCAGATCATTCTCTCCATAGCTGCACTGGGGAAAAAAAATCACTCCTACCTCAGTAGGGTTTTTTTAAACCGGTTAAGCTCTCTGTCGGGAAACAGAGCAGGGGCAGACATGCCTTTAGCTTGTTGTCACGTGGAACTTGATCCCACACTGCTGCTCTCTGTGCCCCACTTAGCCTTTGGCCTGGCTGCCAAAACACTCTTTCCTTGCAGGGTTAAGCCTGGGAACAACACCTCTGTGAATCAGACTGCAGCAGCATCGTTTCCTCCTCTGAGTAGACTGCCACAACACAAAGGTAAGGCAATGAACCACAAAGCTGCCAGCAATGCCAGCATTTCAGCTGTCCTATGAAGATGATGCACAAGGTAAAGTTGTTTAGCGTTCCATTTGCCTGGTGTGTCAGTAACCCCATGCTGCCAGAGAATGCAACGGATCAGGAGTACGAGATAAAGCTGAGAACAGAACACTCTGTGCCTGTGAGAAGGTGGATGAACCATGCCCCTGTAAGAAAACCTGGCATGCAGGCAAGCGAGCCAGCAAGGAGTTCATGTCACACACTGGGAGGACTGGCCCCAACACTCGAGACAGGCAGAGAAATCCCCCTGCACCCCCTCCACCCACTGGCATTTCCCTCTGCCTCCATGAGATGGAACAATATCCTGATGAGACTGTCTGAAAGAGTCCTTTGGATGGGGCTGAGCAAAGACTTGCTGCACAAGGAAACAGGGAGCAAAAAGAAAAAAGGGATGAGCAGTTAATTCACTTGCCCAGCAGTTAAAAAATACCTTCATTGTAGTTTCACATCAGGAATTTACTCAGATACTGAGCAACAACACCAAATGCTCTGAAATGACACAAACTCTTCAGTTTCTCCCATGGGCTCCTTATCCACAGAACAGCTGCCATGCACCTCACTTGAATTCATGCATTTTTAAACATTTAATTCCACAAAGGCATTGTCTTCTCACAGAAACAGGCTGGCAAAAAGCCCTTAGATTAAGAAATAGTGATCCAATTGACCACACAGGTACCTACTGCTGTAGAACTTCACCAGTGGGAAGCAGGTGCTTGCTCTACACCCTTCCTTTCCATCCTGTGTAGAAACACCAGGATAGATAGTACTAAAGCCAGCTACGAGAAGCTGATGGTGGGCTGCCTCATCCATAGTTTTTTAAAGGCAGAAGAACTGCAGAGCAATGCAATTCACACATTGAGAGCAGATCTTCTGCAGCTGACAGAAGTCTCTCAGAGTCTACTGTCTAATACATTAAAAAACTTAAGAATCATTCTGCAATCAAATAGTTTTTATTGAACTCTTACATTGTACATTGGTGAACATTTGTGCAATGAATACAGCACATTTCTTTTTTCCCAGCTCCTTAAAGCATAAGAAGTCTTCCCTTCATCACTACACAGGAACAAACTGGTGGATGGCAGTGGCAACGCATGTGACTCCTGACACTAAATGTTGTGTAAAATTCCTAAAAGCAAGCAGATGTTCTCAGAAACTAGCCTGGTGTACAGATGTGTCTCTGTCTGACTGCTTAGATGGACTCCAGCTAGACAGAGCTCTGCAGTCAGCCACAGCTTGTGGAAAATGAAGAAATATTGGATATTGAGAAGAAATATTGGATGCAATGTCTACTCTCAAAGTCATCAACTGATAACTGATTGCAAAATGCTACACAGATTTTACTGGGTAATTGTCTTCATGTGAGAAAATAAAAGTTGCCCTGAGAAGCTGAGGATGCCCCATCCCAGGTCAAGTGGGATAGGGCTTTAAGCAACCCAGTCTAATGGGAGGTGTCCTTGCTCATGGTAGGGAATTGGAATTATATTATCTTTAAGGACCCCTGCAACTCAAACCATTCTATGACTTTTGCACAGCCCAAATCAGATCAAAAAGACTGATATTCTCTAACAGTGACAAATACAGTGTTAACTGTTGATAAAAATATCCACGTGCAAAATAGTTTCTAGGCTTAGTCAGCACTTGCATAAGCAGCATAGGTAAACAGAAAATGCAAGGCACCCACTTCAGAAAAATACCCCACAGTTCTGTTCAAGCTCTGGCCTTAAATTTCAGGTTAAACAATCAAACAGCGATGTCTTTCTTGGTCCTTCAAGTATTTGAAACAAAGAGTTGAGTCCACCATTAATCCAACTGCGCTGCTTTTAAGCAAGACAAGGTTCGTAATAACCTTATTTATCCAAAATGTCTCACATTCATATACTTTTGCATCAGGGAAACTTCAGTTTTGCAGGATTCCCCATCCCTTTCTCTTTGCTGCTTTCATTCCTGCTACAGGAAAGAGCTCTGTTAAAAGCTGATGAGTGAAAAACTTATTTGCCCAATTCTTCTAGTCTAACACTGTGTGTAAGAGTTGCTGCTGGCTACCATTTTTCCCTTGTGCCAGTGTAGAAGAGGAGATGGCTCCTCTTAAACAGCACATGCAGAGGGGCAGAAGTGCATTTCTTCAACACTTAGGCTTACTTGGATTACTTTAGACTCACATTCTCACTTCCCAACCAGCTCAAGCCACCTCTTCTTTCTTAGTCACCAATACTACCAGATTTCATGAGACTACAGCAATTCATTTACAAACAGGAAACTCAAAAAGCAAATTAAAATCTTTATGCGTGACACAGGTAGAACAGTGTGAAGTGCACTACTCTTCTGTACAGTAACTTTGGGAATCTTCTTCTACCCTCATATTTCTTGCTGAATTTTGTAAGGCTGGGACATGGCAGGCACCAAGAGAAAAGGAAAATAACCCAAATATGTAAGCAATGCATCTCTGCTACCATCACTGATGGCTAGACAAAAAACAGGAGAGAACAAAAAATTCAGATAAAAGTAGGGTAATCTTCAGGAGTGACAGCAGTGTACAAATGTAGCAGTAGTGAAAGCTATAATTGCAGGAAAAACTTCATTTAGTAGCATCTGGCAAAGAACATCAGTTCTTTTACAAGCTGGGGTATCAAAGTGAAAATACAAGCAATCAAAGTAGCAAGTCCGTGTCTTTCATAAATTAAGAATAGATATGAAAATATATCTGACAATGAGTTTAGAAGCTTGGCTGAAGTACTAATGTCTCAGGAGTATGACAGATTATTCACAGTCTCTCTCTTCATAGAGGTTAATGGATGTTAAAAGTGCCAAGATAAAAAACCATGCCCCTTAGCTGTGCTAAGTTATTTATGACCCCTTGGGAAGCAGTTAAAAAAAATACACTTCAAAAGATAAGTGTGCCAAGCAGCAACAGAAGACAGAGCTGTTCCGCCTAGAAAGGCTAATACAGATTTGAAAACAGCATCTTTAACACACATCTCATACAGAGGTTTAGTTTTTCAGCAGGCAAAGCACCCAAGCTCAGGATGCTACTACAGCGAGGGAAACACTGAGAAAGAAATCACTTCACAGCATAAGAGCAAAAAAACCCAAAAAACTACCCCCACCCCATCCGTTAAAACCAGTTAGTATTGGAATTGCACTTTTTAGACTTTATGGTAGTTTATTCCAGAGCCTTGGCAAAAATCTTGTCTTAAATCATGAAGCAGCGTATCAGTTTATTGGTTAAACTCTAGTTTAAGGTACATACAGATCATGTTACTTCAGCAACAATCCTAAATCCGAAGGGACACGCAATGTCTAAGGCAAGAAACTGAACAACAGCAGAATAAACTTTGCATTCACCAGTATGGCATTAAAGTACTACCAGAAGCCTGAGATTTATTATAACAACAATACTGTTGACATTCACAAATTTCAGGTAAGAGAGAATCTGCTAGAAAACAAACCAGGTTGTCGCACTGCTGACATCACTGGTGTCACTTCTTTGGCTTTGAGCCTTCCTCCTCCAGACCAGTATCACACCCAAGACAGAACAGCTTCCACCACCTACACACACTTCCAAAACATACAGCAAGTTCCACTGTCACAGGGAGGCCTAGGAAGCTAGAAAGCCTGTATCTCTATATACAAGAGGTAGTAAATGGGATTTTTGAATAACATGTTTCCTCTTAGCTGACTCAACTCCCTTCAGCTTGTTTTTTTTAAAAAAATAAAAAGACAAACAACTTTGCTATCCTATCACCTAAAGCCTCAGCCTACATAGTATTTTTCTACTTCAGAGGAAAGAGATACAAGATAAGAAAAGCTTTGCTCTTAACTGATCAAAAACTTCATTCTTGGCAAAAGACCAGGCAGATGATGACTTGGAGTGCTCTTTATGAGGATGAAGAACAGTTACTTCTCTTCTGTAACCACAAGGTGATTCCACTCATCATTCCCATTAACAGCAGCCAGTAGCCTGAGCACAACAGCAAATGGTTTTCAGTGCCAACTGAACCCCATCACAACTATGCTTGCCAGTTACTTCCAAGCTTGGCTACTGTGAATTCAATTAATAGTACGGTTTTTCTCCTGGAATAAGGCACTACAGCATCAGAGCACTTGAACAGGACTTAAAAGTTTCAAGTTCTTGACAGATTACCTTTGGCTCTTCTAAAACAGGCATAAAAAGAAGCACTTTAGGATAAATGAGAGTGTTAAGGTAAAGGGAAAATACTACAGGAAGCAGTGTGATTTCCAAAAACTTTTAGGTGAGAAGCTCAATCTTTCTTTTTCCCCAATTTTAAATGGATTAAAAGATAAGGTCTGTCTTTGCAGTGAAAACTAGTGCACCACATAAAACAAGGCATCAGTTTGTTACTTCACTGTCAGGCTTCCACTCAAGTCAGTTTTTCCTCAGAGCAGCAGATGAAACAAGCCTCAGCTGGCGTTCTCCAAACTTCCTCCTGTCTGATGTCACTGAACAGGACGTTTTTGTCCAAGTCCCATTTTTGTCTCTACAGAGGTATTAACAAACTTAACATCTTTGCATAAAAACAAACACAAAAATAATCCAAAACTTTCCAGAGCTCTCTTGGGCCCTTCTCTTTGTAAGTCTTTATTGCAAGACATTTTGTGAATCCAAAATAATATTGTGGATAGCCAGACTGAAGACAAGTAAGGAACATACCAGTTAATTTAGGCAATATTTTTTACACACAAATATATATAGTTAAAAAAATAAATTGTCTTGATAAGAAAAATGTGACCCGATTAAGAAACAAGTCCCCAGAAGCTGTGCAATACAGCAAAATGCACTGGCTGTATAGCTGACACCAAGATAGCAAACTGCTTTTTTTTCTGAATTTTGGAAAAAAGAACATAACACCTTAAGGACAGACTATTCTACCAAAGAAGTAAACCTGATTTTTTGTTGCAGATTGCAAAGCACTGTTGAAGAGGCTTCATGTAGCTACTTGACTTCAGTTGGACTTTCTTTCCCGTTCTCGGGCAGTCACAAAGTTAAGCAGGTCAATGGCTGTAACGATGCCAAACACCATCTGCCGCTTACTGGAGGAACCATCAGAGTGATCTACAGGAAAACAAAGAGGAAATTCTGGGTTTAGGAGGCACAAAAGCACACAATCCCACTTGGTTTTAATAGTACTGTTTGCAAAAGGTAGATGCCAAGCCAACCCATGCTCCATATATCAGTGTCTGTTGGTGGAAATGGTTGTCACAGATGACTCTTGTACATTGAAGAGGAACTCAAAAGCCATCTTGACTGACAGTCACATAGGAAATGGCAAGGGTTTTCATTTCAGAAAGGCTCATCAACAAAAGGGATTTAGGAACAGAAACATTATAGAAGGAAAGGTAAGAATATGTCAACTTTATTTTACTTAGCATAAAAATTTAAAACCCTTTTCTCCTCATATGTTAATTTCTGTAGCTCTATTTGAAACAGCTGCAAATTGGTATTACCCCATCAGAACCTGAGCCACTAGGAGACATGTGACAGAATTAGTGTAAAAATCATGACACAACATTTTCCCATTTATATCCAAAAAAATTAACTAACCATCTAATCACAGAGCACCCAGGTTCAATGATTTTTGATTATAAGAGTAAGCCTTTGACCTGGGAACCAAAGACTAAGTGACTTCTGGTCCTTTATCTATGGTCCAAGTTTCTTGTTCCTAAAGTCTGGCTGAATTAAAATGTTAAACCTACTTATATGTGCAGCCTGTTCAGCTTGTTCTGTAGCAGTAACTTGCTCCAAAAGCAGGCGCATTACAACACATAGGGTTATTAATGGATTTACTACTCCACAAGAATTACAGGACTAGAATCCAAGTGCTAGTAGCACATACATAGACAGAGGGTTTGGCTTCTTCAGAACTTCAGACACTCACATTAAACTTGTTTCTTGTTACCATACAATGATTATCTCTTACCAGGTGCAGTATATCATACTCACATTGAATTTGTTCATGAACCACTAGAGCAAAGTGGTCTATTTCCAGGATATGAGAGAGTTTCCCCAAGTTGTCATTCAGGTTTACCTAAGGAGAGAGTTACAAAACTTAAGTAAAACAGAACTTTATATGTTTAGGGGTAAAAAATCCTCACATACTCAGTGCAGTATTAAAAATACATCAACATTTACATACTGCTTTCCAGGTGAAGTATTGTAAAACACTATCAAAACCAATTTAAAAGGTTGGTTTCCTTTGTTTCTGATTTTCAAGAAAACAGAACATAAAGTTAAGCACTACATTAATTTTGATTCTGTAAACATAATGCATATATTGAATATCTGAGATACAAATGATAGGAAGGGGTCAAGCACTCCACGCGTCTAACAGAAGTTACAAAAAAATGCATTATACTCCAATTTTGCTCCAGTGAAACTGTGAAAAAGTGAATAATCAGGCTGCAAATGACTGTGAAAAAGTGAATGCAATCTGCAAAGGCAGCAGGCTAAGAGAATCACCCAAACAAACCAAAAGCCAAGTGAAGATTGCCAGCTATCAGATGCAGATGTTGTTTTCAGATGCAAATCAAGGAACCAAGAATTCATTTTTAGTGAAGTTCAACTCTGCTAAGGCTAAACAAGAAAGCACTCAGTGGTGACTGCAGAAACAATACAGATCCTTCTGAAACACTTAGCTCACCACTCACTGGACCAATTTGAAAGACCACATAAAGCTGTTCTTCCCTCATGCTTTAACGTATTAAGCAGCAGCAACAGGCCTATTACCTAGGTGATACCCTTCAGGTAACAGCAGCACCCAGCACCTGACACTTTCACTACAGAGAACTGAAGCAATTTATGGGAAAGTCTTGCTCTGGAGAGTAAAAAAAAGTCTTTATTCTGTAGTGAGCTCAGCTTGTGACTGAGGAATCAACGCATGAACAGTTAGGCTGCGCTAGAACATAGAGGTCTTGTCTCCATACTGTGAGTTAGGAGAGATGAAAAAGATTCCCAGCATCCTGCACTAAAGGGACCAGCCAGCAGCAGTGCACACTGAAGCATCATCCTTAAATGTGTGGGCCAGGCAAGGGGTGGAGAGAAATACGACCCACATGGAGTCAACTATCAGTCACTACCACCAACAAGCAGTTTTGTGCAAATGTACATGCAAAGCCTAACCCTTGATTCAAAACTCAATGATGGGGGAGAGAGCCCCTTTGCCATCTGACCTGTTTGCGGGATTGGATAGGCTAAAGATGACCAGGACAAGCAGCACTGGGACAACAATGAAGAGATAAACCATTTTTGAATGCTTAATGGAAATTAAACACAACTCAGTTTTCACACGTTTCACTACTGCTCATTCAAGCTTCCTAAACAGTCTGACCACAAGTTTTCCCACATTTAGACCTACTAAGTCTTTAATGCAATTAACTTATGCATATATTACTACACTACTCACAACTAGAACTGCTATTCTGGCTCCAAGGGTGAGCAACATGGCACTGCTCATGGTCCCACAATTAAATTCTCTCATTTCCCTGAAGCTGGCTGTGGGCCATCAGGGATGCTGGGGACAACACACCTTGCATTGCTTAGCAGCGTGCTAAATGTTTTAGAAGACTAGCCAAAAACCACACTAGGGAACAGACTAACGAACACTAGACACAGAAATAAAAGGCAGACAAGAAGTCTGCTATGGCTGTGTTGGCACCATCCTAACTGTAGGATATCCCCAGTCATTTCAGTGACACAGGGGATCCATTTTCCCAGTTCCACCGTAAACAAACCAAATATGCTTGATTAAGTGGCAAGAGCAGCAAAATCTACAATACTTATGAGGTTATGCACATTTAACCATGTTTCTCCATTAAATCACCAATTTAAATGGAAAATAAACAATGAATGATGCTTTCAGTTAGCACGTTAACAATACCACCACTTTTATGTCACTCCCTTTCCATCCTCCACCAAGAGAGCATCAGAAATAAAGAGGAAAGAAATAGTTAAGCTCTTCTTTGCTAAAGCAGAAGAAACTTCAGGCTGCCCATGGCAAAAAGCCACAACCTCAGAAGTGCAGAGAATTGGCTACTACAGCTAACACCAGTACAGCTACAGAAATGATTGCACACCAACAGCCCAGAAATACTTAAGGCATCCAAGTAAAGAAGAATGTAAACTAAGTAGTTTTATTACGCACCACACTTCCACCTGATAGTTGATTATCTGTCTGGGAAGGAAAAAATATATTTACATTTGTCCATAAAGAGCTAGGATCTCTTCTCAACCTCAAGCACTCGGTTATTCTGTAGACTGAAAGCATTACATATGCTTCCAAACATCTATAGTGCTGAAAAGAAAAGATCACTAAAAACTAGGCCAAGCATTCTAGATTAAAACCAAAATTCTTTTCTTGAAAAGAAGCAATGGACACGGTATTTACATATTTTAGCAGAGCGCCCACACAGTTGGAAAGCTGTGGTATCTTGGCTCCACATTGGATGCATGACATCAAAATTCACATTCACAGCATCAGCTTTCAGCAGCCATCCCCCTGTTTTAGGAAGGGATCTGACACGAAAGGCAAAGAGTTGCTTGTTTTCAGTCAACACAGAAATAAATTGTAAGAGCTGTTTCATTAACTCCCTGTTTCTTTCCCTGGATAGATACATTGCCCAGGTTTGTGATGGGTTTTTGGGAAAAGAGAAAGTGAAAAGCATGCTAGAAGAAAGCCTGTTGAATTAATGGAGCAACACAATACAAAGCCACAGCACAAACCTGGGAGCTGGAGTGACCTAGGACAGAGTTTAGTGTATGCCTGTGCTCAGTAATAGATGCTACACATGGTCCCAGGAAAACCTCATCCAGCCTTATGTCATTGCAGTCTTACAACAGTACTTTAAAGTAGAAAACAGGGAGTTGTAGAATATACCTACTTACCTGTTTAAATTGCTTGTAGATTACTTTCCTGACTTCATCAGATGGCTGAACTTTTCCAGCAAGCAGTGAAGAAAGCATGTTACCAAGAGTAACCATGCCTAAAATTACTCTGGGGAAAGAGAAGACAGGGCTGAAGACACAAAAGCCTCAGGTGTTTCAGTACATAATAGTGTTCACTCTAAGCCAGTCTGGAGAAGTAATTTGAATGACTTTATGGTATAAAGTAACATTATTGATGGCACACTTGGATTTTTTGTCTGTAGGAGACAGTTCGCAGAAGTTCTGGAGATTCAGAAGTCACCATGTGCTGTGGGTACCTGGCCCCTCTGAGCATTAGGCTCTTTGTAACTCTAGTTCTGGCATCTGGAGGATTTTTTGCAATCAGAGATAGCTTTTCAAAAAGCTTTTTCAGAAAAAATTTACACTCTGATTTGTGTTTTTGAAAGGTGCAGCAAGGTCAGAGACATGCTCACTTCAATTTTGCTTAGTCCCTGAAACTATTAATCCCTTCAGTTAGCACTGTAACAGGAGAGTAATGGAGCAACTCCTCATTATTCAGCATGTGGTATGGGAGTCTAGTGGGGTAAGAAGGCGTATCAGCTTGCTGGAGACACTCTAGTTTGTAGAGGTCACTACAACATTGTACTAATAGTGCAAGGCCCTGAAGAAACTGGGTAAAAGCTGTGATGGAGATGGGTAGGTTTGCCTTGTTAGTTTAAATATGATTTTTTGCTTTGTTAAGTTAAACAACTATTATAAATAATGTCATCCTGTAAAAAACGTTGAGTAAATATACCATAATAATCCTTAGAAGCTTATTATTTGAAGGACAGGACAGCTCTGGCATGACAACACACGTCATGGTTTAACCTCAAATGACAACTAGAATCTTGCAGATGCTAATTTACATCCCTGACTCCTCCTCTCCAAGAAGGTTGAGAAGAGGGAAAAAAAAAGGAGAAAAATAACCTTGTAAGTTGAGTTAAAGACAGTTTAGTAGAAATAGAGAAGGAAAAAATAACAGCAATAATAGTAATGACATAGGTCACACTCACTGCCCAGTGAATTGGCATTGCCTTGAGCAGTGATCATGCATTAATTACTGCCCCCCTGGCTAATCCCCATTTATATACTAAGCATGATGTCTATGGTGTGGAGCTATTTAATGGGTCATTCCATTGTTCTGTTTATGCTCTAATGGGAAGCTGAAAAAAGCCCTTGAATAGAGTCCACATTTAACAACTAGTATTATTTGCATTCCTTTCACAGTAATCACAAGAGAGAAAATTCGCTCTTTCCCAGTTGAAAACAGGACACTTAAGTCCAACATTTGCATGCTTAAGGTAACGTTTCTGAACTACATTACTACAAGCAAAGAAAGATGAAAGGATCGTGTATTTCTAGTAAGCATTTAGAGACATTCCTTGGGACCTGGTGAGAGAAATGATATCTGTGGATGAGTAGTGATACATGTAGACATACCCAGATTCATCAACAACTGGTACCTGGTCGAATCCCTTCTCCCGGAGAATTTCAACAGTTTTTGCACAGGTGACACTTGGAAGCACAGTCAGAGGGGCAGAAAGCTTGAGCTCCTGAACACTGATGTTCCACCACCTGGAGATGAAATAAGAACTTCACAGTACTAATCTCCCTAGTTCATAGATCAGGTGGGAGAGCATCAGATTCCTAAAGTGAGGATCAAGTATTCAAGTCCCTGTCCAGGTACTTTCAGAGTGCTTTTCAGAGTTGGGCTGATGGTTGGACTTAATCTGAAAGGTCCCTTCCAACCTAGATAACAATTATGATTACTATTTATGACTTACACTGAAAATTTTGCACTTCTACTCAAAGGGCTCCTTATATCATTACAGGCAGAAATTTATGGGAGATCACCCTCCACCTTTGTTGACTTCTAGTGCTTTGCACTCGAGAACTCTGATCTTGGAAGGGTTCTTTGTAAATTACCTTTTCATTTCAGATACATCTCTTAATTAATAAAAAAATTACATAAAATCATTAAGTAGCAAGTTTTCTCCCACTGCTATGAACTTCACAGAATGAAATAAACTAATTTAAGAAGAACTGATTAATAGCTGCAATTATACATCAACACAATAGCACAAAAGATTAGCTAAATCAAAGCACATGATGTCAATTGCAATGAGCTTCAAAGTAGGAACTGTCATAAAACCAATTGAATAGATCCACAAAAATCCAAATGGTTCCAACATGCTTACCAAGGTTTATTGCCAAGGTCTTCTTCTTTCATGAACCCTTTCTGAATCATCCATTTGTCACTCAAGAACTTGGACCTGGAAGGCATCAGAAAAAATTCATTAGCAGACTGAACATCTGACAGCAAACCTAATGGAACATAGAAGCAACTGTTTACAGATTGCTACCACTAACAACTAAAAAGTAATTTAAAAATATACTGCTATTTGCCATCCAAGCTTATGGATGGCACAAACAAACACTCAGAGGAAGAAAAAGGAATCCCATAGGAGACAAAATCTCATCTCCATCAGTCCTTTGCAACACAATAGAGAGCGAGTTCGAGATGGAAAAGTGCCAACTTGCAATCAGGCAAGATCTACCTGCAGTTTCTAGTCATGTAGCATTTTGTTGGATACTCGAGAAGTCAGGAAATAAGGAGAAAAACATCATGTTTTAGAGTATGTTTCAATGTGGTCAGAAAGAAAGAAAGAACTTGTCAGCACTTCTCAAACTCAGCACAACACTGGCTGCTGCTACATTAGTGCTGGGTTCTGCAGTGGACACTGGCAGAGACAGTGGACAGCCTTAGAGGGACCCCTCAAGGAATGGGGTAGCAATGGTCCCCAGTAGGTACAGAGTGAAAGAAAGTCTTTTCCTGTGAAAGATGCTAACCAGTGGTGGTTATATACAGAAGTCAGACATAAGAAGCAGTTCAGCTTTCAGAGCACTAAGCTACTTTCTTCTTCATGTCATAGCCTTTCTAGATAACTCAAAAGTTATGCCCCAAACACATTTCTTGCTTTGTTAATTAAGTGCTATAAGAAATACATATTCAACTCATCACTGTTGTAAGCAAGTCTGAGAACTGCCTCATCCTTTTCACAGAGAGAAAACAAGCAGGTTCTTACATGTAGTTCCGGATGGAGTCAGGGAGGATAACGACACAGCGCTGACCTTCCTTCAACTCTTTGGCTGCCTTCAGAGCTACAGACATGGCACTGCCTGAGCTGCCACCTGCCCAAAACACAGAACAAGGGCTCTTGTCAAACTCTAAGTGAAATGGCAAAGAATGTAAGAGAGGATGAGAGAAAGTAGAGGAGTCCAGGGTAAAGAGCTTCTGAATTGGAACAAAGTCTCTCTGACATGCATAGGGCTTCACCTCCCACATATTATTCAGAGAAAGCCAAAGGAGTCACATCTGCTCTTACCACACAGCAGCCCTTCCTCTCGGATCAGCATGCGCGCTAAAGCGAACGACTCCTCATCATTGCTCTTGTACCACTGGTCCACTGTCTGGGAGGGGGCAGGAAGACAAAAACAAGGGTCTATTTAAACAAGGATACATAGGGGAATGACACTAGTAGTGTGAATTCAACCCATGCTTTTAGAAGTAACAGCTACCCTACTGAGTCATGTGCCTCAGTTCCTATCCTTCAAATGCCAAGTATTTGGAGGGTTTTTTGCCAAGGTAAAGATGATCACAGTAGAACAACAGACTCCTTATTGAAAGCTGACTGTGAGAACAGGCTGTCTTGAGACAGCCACAGAGAGCATCACACAGTTTTATTCCCTCCTGGAGGGCTTCCCAGGAACACAGGCTCTTGCTCAAGACATAGTAGTATCACTTCTGGCCAGGAGGGGTTAGGATGCTTCATTTTTTTCTTTAATTGGTTGCTTGAAGTGTTTAATTTATAATAAAAAAGTAAAAGCATCTATTAGGAAAAGATGCTCAGAGCATTGCATTTAATGTTAAGAACATTAAAACAAAACTTGGCCAGTGCAAAAACCTTCCAAGGACTTTTGTTCATGGAAAACAGAAATAGTTCTGTCTGTTAGCCCTCCCCTTTCAGCTCAAAAAAATACTTCCATTAAGTTTTTCCTCCACCTTTTACCTCTTCTGCATCCCAACAGAGGACAAAGTGCAACAAAATAAATATGACTTACAGATCTATCCAACACTGTAGGAACGAAATCATATCCAATTCCTTCTACTTCATACATTGTCTTGTCAGTCTTGTTCAGTTCTTCTGGTGTAGCAAGGATGGAGCCTTCAGGATCAACACCTATAATCTGAAAAAGCAGTTTTCACTCTGGATATCACAACACTGCTTTTGAGAACATGGCTACTTACTCACGAGCACTGGCCTCATTACAGCAGTTGGTGTCACACTGGCTGTGCACACAGCCAAACTAACAGCAATCTAGACTCTTATTCATTTCTTCCTGGCAACATTCACCTTCCCCGTGAGCAAAATGCCTTGCAGCTTCTGGCCCCTTGGCAACCCATCCCGTTTCCTCAGAGAGGGGTGCCACTTGTCCTACATGGGAAGTTTGGGTTTTTTTGTTTAAATGAAAGGGTTTCCTCAAAACAAGGTGGCACTCATTCACATGCCAGGCATCACTGCAGCAAATGCATTTTGTGCCAATTGTAAGCTTTAGGAAAGCTTTATTATGTTTTACTGCTCCCTGCCTGTCCACAAAAATACTCATGACTGAAAAACATTTCCCGTTTCTGTGAGGAAATCTAACACAGGTAGACACACAGATTGGCATGCACATAAAAAATGTCACTTGGTAAAACCTCAACAGCTGCAGACAGTTTTGAGAAAGCAGTCAGAGAGGAAACAGAAGGTTGCAGTGCACACCAGAGAAAGACATCTCACAAAGAGGTCTGCAGGCCAGTTTTCAGTTCCCATGGCAAACCTGAACTCCAGTCACCAGTGGGCCCAGGGCATGATAATTTCAAACAGTCTGAAAACTGCTGCTTAGAACTACCTTCTAACTGAGACTATCCAAGAGTTTTCCAAAGAGATCCAGGGCAGGCTTGCAAGAAATGAGACATGCCAAGTAGAGCATTTTGAGGTTCACACTGATTAAGAGAAATGCCTCAGACTTATTACTTACTTTGCAACCTGGACACTTCTCCTTTAGCTTTCTGGAGATACCAGTGATAGTACCTCCTGTGCCAGCCGTAGCCACCAGCATGTCTATTTTTCCTGTTTAAAGGCAAGGGATAGAAGGCAGTTGTAAAATATTACCCATAACAATGAATTAAAAACCCAATTAAAGCCAAGTATGGAATTTCTCTAATAAAAGTGGAAAGCAAAGAGTATCTTGCTTTGTGATACACCCCTTGACAGTACTTTGCTCAATCCCCATTTATTTCAACAGTGGTTTTAAAATCTCCATCCAGCAGCCTGCCATCAGTTTGTGGTACTTTGGCCTGAGCTGGAGGTGGCCTGTGCAGGTGACACATGTAGCATTCCTGTTACTGCATCTGCTGATGTAGATTTGCTCATTCATTAACTGAGAATTCTATCAATTTACTGCATGAGTGCCAAGAGGGTGCTGTTAATGGCACTTTCTTCACGTGAAAAACTGTTTTAGTCCTGAGCACTCAGACTGAGTACAAGTGTCACAGTTTGTTCTTCTGCTATTCCCTACAGTTTCCATTGTGCAGCCACGTCCAAAAGTACACACACCAGTTCACTCACAAAACCAAATGCTTGTCAGTCTAAAGACTAACACCCTGTCAAGCAAGGGTATAAGCTCATTAATAATTGAGCAGTGTCTGGTTTGTGAGGAAAATACAAAAAGTCTGAAGCCAGAACTCATCTGGACTCTGCTTGCAAGATGGTAGCTTGTTAAACTCATTTTAAGTCACACAAAGATTTCCATAGAAAGACATGCCAAATCCCATGAACAGCTAGAGTTACTTTTCAGGAGGCAGGGAAGGAAGAACACTTCACATAATCTTCACCTGAAAAGGGAGAAATTTAATAGCTAATTTTCTTTTTAGGAGGGTCTCATCAGAAATTCTAGTGTTTTATAAAACAGGTTAGTAGCCTCCAATAAGACTTCCATCTACCACCTATGTATAGCAAATGTCTACATGGTAGGTAGGGTACAGCACCGCAGTGAATGTCTCCAATAGCTCTCAAA
Organism: Turnix velox; assembly: GCA_013400935.1. Taxonomy (NCBI): domain Eukaryota; kingdom Metazoa; phylum Chordata; class Aves; order Charadriiformes; family Turnicidae; genus Turnix; species Turnix velox. Next base: position 48,021 of record VZTY01013944.1, read on the forward strand.
CCAATTCCTTCACTGGGTGAGTTAGCCCAGCTAAAGCTCTCTGCTGCCACAGCTCAATCACTTCGGGTACTCCAACCAGGCTGCCTATAGCTAACCAAAGCAACCCCTGCAGAGTGAACAGGTCTTTCTGGTGGCAACTGCAACACACAGCAGTTCACACTCCTGAGGACTCCCAAATAGAAAAGTTTATGGATTTAATGGAGCATTGGGTCTGAGAATGGAAAAATACCAAAATGCTGAGTACTGCACTTGGATCACAGCAACCTGATGCAACACAGCAGGCATGGGGAAGAGTGGCTGGGAAGCTGCCTGGCAGAAAAGGACTTGAGGGTGTTGATCAACAACCATCTGAATTTGAGCCAGCAGTAAGGCAAGGCGGCCAACAGCATACTGGCCTGTATCAGGAACAAACTGGTACAGAATGCACAGGGAAGTAGCTGAGTCACACTGGAGATATTTTTAAAAGATATGTAGATGTGGCACTTAGGTACATGGTTTAGTGGTGGATTTGGCAGTGTTAGGTTTGCAGTTGCACTTGAAATTAAGTCTTTTCCAACCAAAATGATTCTGTATTTGTGATCAGAGAAAATTAAGTTCTTTTACAAAAAGCCATGGCTTTTTTTTTTTAAGATAATTAAGCATCACTGCTTTTTCCACCTAGTCACAGACAGAGGAATCTAAAAACCAAAGCAACTTTCTTTAGCAGCAAAAAAAGTTTATTACTATGACAACTGAAAGTAATTCCCTGGTGATACACAGCATATGTATGGGATTTGCTATATGAAAATCCATGTTTTTTTCAACTACCTCTGATCCTATTCTCTGAGTATCTAACCAAAAATAATAGTAAGGATTCACTGAAGAGGGGGTTAGTAGTAGATTAAACATACCTTCACACTGCTGCAGGATCTCTTCAGCTGTGGTGTCATAGTGTGTCAGGGGGTTGCTGGCATTACGGTACTAATTAAAATATAGAAGGATCATTAAGTAGACTAGAAAGACAACAATATTCACTCTGTGTTGCATTTCAAAAATTACAAACATTCCCTAAGTCCCACTACAGTTACATATATACTTTCCAGAATGTTTCCTTGTTACATCAACCTAGGCAAAATCTCAAAGGGGAGGTACAACCTTCTTAAGTGATCTAAGTTAAGAGTGGTTCCAAGGTCCCAGCATCTTCCAGCATCAAGATCAGTCCTGTCTGTGGGACAGGTTTTTTTTAAGAACATGATCCTTGCACCTATTCTTTCACATAGGACTTAAAGGTTAGTGGAAAGCCATCTGTGTTTCGCAGTTTCTGCTGCCCTCTAGTGACTATAAAAGCTTGCTTCCCAACAGCAAGGCGATGCCTCAACTACAGCTCTAGACCTACGACGTTCTTCATGCAGAAACATGCCTAAGCTGTTGAACATGCCTAGTCAATCCAGGATATTAAGGATCAATGCTGAAATATCTCCTCCCAAGCTACACCTGCATCTGACACTTTGGCTCTTACCTGGTCCAGTATATGTGCATTGGGGATTTCATTTTTCAGTCTCCATGCTACTCCCACGTGAGATTCAGGAGAATCAAATCTGGCAGTAGTTGGGGTCCTCACAATCTCAGCACCCAGAGCTCTGAGGACATCCACCTGTAGCAAATAAAGTGGTCACAAAACCTAAAACATGTTCCCAGCACAGAGAAATTTAAGATTCAAGTGAAAGAAAACATATTTCCTTTTACCTGGTTTGAAATACTTTCATTAGTAGTTCTAAATCCCAGCCTTGAATCACTCAGCCATGGGTCCAAATCCTTACTATCATTTTCTCATAATTAAGCTTTATTTGGGAGTTACATGTCAAATTCTTATTTCTATTCTAGGCCTGTAGGGACTGTTGGTGCACACTGGGAAGCCTCATGTAGGCAAAATACCATCACTTCCAACTTGCTCAGTGAAAGACAGCTAACCCAGGGAAGGGTAGAGACTTCAATGTGCTAGTTAACTGTTTTAAATACACCTAAGTGTAACTAAAACTATCATAACAGTTTTCCAAGTAACAGTGCCATGAGGACAGGTCTCAAGAGACATTTTCTGTCAATAGTTAGCCCACATGGAACTCTCTGGGTACTAGCAACAGCCCCTCAGATGAGTTCTTCCTGGTCAATGACTTGGGAGACATAGAGGCTACACCTATGTTGCTAAAGTCACAGCACCAGGAACTCTGCAAGTGAGAGCATGCTTGTTTTTAAATTGTTGAAAATAAAAGCAGATCTGACCTTTTCCATGCTCATTTTCTCGGGCATCACAATGATACAGCGGTAACCCTTGACAGCTGCAGCCAAAGCCAGCCCAATTCCTGGAAGCAAGCAAAGACATGTAGAGCACATGATAAGAAGAAACAAAGAACAAACCCCACAATGCTAGCTTTGGCATGCTCTGGCTTTAAACAGATTTTCACCAGTGGTTTGAGTACCAGAGTGTCTCTAGAGGGGTGGCAAAGGCTACAGGGGAGAACTGGATATACAGATACTGCTAGGTGTTTGAGGATGGTGGCCAACAAAAAGTTTAGCCAAGGGTGGTAAAACCTGACACATACCAACTGCTAGTTTTACCACATGCACATCATCTTCTTCCTGTTTCACCCACTTAATTTTTACAGAAGTAATTTGGGAAAAGAATAAGCTTTAAGCTAAAGATGACTAGAGCAAGAATTCTGAAGCTGTCAGAAAAGCACTAGAGTCTTTGACTCACTTCTGCATTAAAACCCTAGTTGACGGTGTGCCAAAATGAAATCCTTTCCAAAATGTAAGACTACATATTTAAAAACATAATCTAGGCACGCTGCAATGACTGGAACCAACCTGGCTAGACCTCTGCGGGAAGGGAGCTGGGGGAGCCTGCTGGACAAGGAGCTCAACATGAGTGAACAGTGTGTTTCTGTGGCAAAGAAAGCCAGCAGGATGCTGGGTTGCATTAACAAGGGCATCACCAGCAGAGATAAAGAAGTCATTATCCCACCCTACTCAGCTCTTGTCAAGCTGCATCTGCAATACTATGTTTGTGTTTGGACTCCACTATAAAAAATAGATGTGGACAGGTTGGAGAGGCCACAAAGATGATCAAAAGGACTGAGAAGCCTACTGTAGGAGGAAAGGCTGAGATAACTGGATTCATTCAGCCTTGAAAAATAAGGCTAAGGGAAACCTTTCCACCTTCTTTTTTACAAGGGGTCACATAGAAAAGACAATGTATAAGGCTACAAGTCACTCCTAGGCCAATTCCAATTTGACAAAAGGAAAATTTTTCACAATGAAAACAATCTGCCATTGGAATGATCTCCCTGGGGGACTGATGGATTTCTAGTCATTAGACACTTAAAATTTATCCAGACAGAGTGATAAGACATCTTCTCTAGACCATGCTTTTGACAAGGAAGCTTAAACCAGGTGATCCTTGAGGTCCCTTCCAATCTAGTATTCCACAATTTTATGATTAAACACCATTTGTGATTGAGGCCCTAATGCACTATGTCAACTTGCTACCACAATACAGTACCTTGGCTGTTAGAGGGGGACTTCGCATTTCTACTTCAAAAATCTGCACCTCCAGCCTGTTTTCTTGCCTTCCAGCTTTTCACTGCCTACCTGGAGAGCTAAACTCAAGAGTGTCTTCCTAATAGAAGAGCAGGATATCAAATCACCTGTTTGATAAGCTAAACAGATCAAGTTAGTTGATATGCATCTGAGTTCAAGCTACATGGCACCAACCCTGCTGTTTAGGTACCAGGCACAATACCAACACACATCCATGAAAATGCCTCACAGGAATTTTATCCTCACAGAGACTTGCTTTTTCAAAGCTGACTCAGTTTCTATATGGTGCTTAGGGGTTAAAAAAAACCCCAAACTTTAAATGATTCTATAGGAGAAGTATAACTCGCATCTCAAGTAATTCAAGTAGTTTTTAAATACTGGTTTTCTCAGTACATCCATAAATATGGATGTCCATTCAAAAAGAAGAAAAAAAAAACCACTCCAAAATAAAGGCCTCTCTACAGCCAAAGACTGAAGAGGAGCCATCCAGCACTTGGATGGAAGAAAGCATTTTGAGACCTGAACTCTATTACTTTGTACCTTCTGCTAGTGACCTAGAAATGCAGCTAACATCAAAATAGGGCTTTGACTGAGCAAAGTGGGATGCAGCGAGGACAAAAATGCATAACACATTTAACATACTCAGTCGCTTTGAACAGTAGCCCAGAGCAAGTCAGTTCTCTCAGGTTACTGTCTGCTCTGTTTTTTGCTTTTACATTAAAAGATACATCTTTCTGAAGTAACTGTCATGTATCTCCTTCAGTTCTGCCTTTTTTCAATCATTTGGATTCTGTGACAAGGAGAAATGGTACTGACCCAGAAAGCAGGATGTCATTGTTTGACCTCAGAAATGGGGGGAATGGACTAGGAATATTTTCTACTATGTGCCACTGTTCAGGCATGAGTTATAGCCACAGTTCCAAGGGTTCCAGTTCCACTGCATCCCTCACAGAGCAGCTCTGGATCAAACAGCAACAGGTACAACTTCTCAGCCTTCTCCAAGAGAACTGGTCACCAATCAGGTCATCATCCCAGTTCATTCATTAAGAAAAGCTGAACTGGATCAAGAGAACAAAAGATAGACATGCCCAGCTACCATCTATTAGAAGGTGGTAGCAGTGGATGCCCAGGAAACGGTCTAAGGACAAGATCGGACACCTCTCCAGAACCCATCAGACAGGAGAGTAGCTTGCAGCTCAGATCAGGATCTTACTCAGAAGTGTATTTTTTTTAGCTCACTCAAGGAGGAGCATTTCAGACAGGTTTACTCCCCACCAACAGAGCAGCATAACAGAAGTACAACAGCTATGACACAGGAGCCTTATCTCCAGACTGCTCAGACCACCAGATGCTTTGCCTTGGCTCCTAACTAGGGACCTCCAGCCCTCCAAGGAGGGGATGCTGACCCAAGTGGAATCTGTTGAAAAATCTGGGTGTGCAAGGGCTGTATCAGTATACAGCACTGTGGAGATGCAGTTCATCTCCCACCTTAACTGCACCAACTTAGAATCATAGAATAGTTTGGGTTGGAAGGGCCCTTAAAGATCAAGTTCCAACCCGATGGAAAGGTTGTTTCTCAAACCAAGCCTGAGGAAAGGACCATAGGTCTTCACAAATAGAACAGGAAGACCTAGATTCATATCAGTATTTCAGTGCTTTCTTTTCCTCAATAATTTCATTCAGACCTTAATTCCCAAATAGGAAACACAGATCCTAGAGAATCCAGCCTAACACTTTATTTTTAATGCAAAGGGCCTCTGAAAATTTTGCAGACTCTTCCTTTCCAGCTTTTCTTCTCAGCACAGGGCACTGCAGAAATGTTCCTTGTGCAAGATGGAAAATGCACTGCTCTCTACACCATGCAAGCAGGAAGGGATCTCTTTTCTTCCTTGCACCCATCCTTCCATGCACCCATCTCAAATCTGTCTCTTGCCAGGAAAACCACCATTGCATTTTCCCCACAGACTTTGTTAGGGTCTTTCCATCCCTTACCTGTGTTTCCAGAGGTTGGCTCTATGATAGTGTCCCCAGGCTTCAAGATTCCAGCTTTTTCAGCATCCTCCACCATCCTCAGGCTGATACGGTCCTTCACACTGCCACCAGCATTGAAGAACTCACATTTTGCCACTGGAAACAAAGAAACCAAGCAGAGTTCTTAAACAGTCACTTGTTAAAAAGGTTGCTGATCCCAAACATACACAAGAGCACCATGTCTACTAAGGTGTCTCAACAGTTGACATTCCTATTTTACAACATCAGAAGCAGGGCTTCAGTTCACAGCATACCCCACTGTTAAGAGTCACAACAAAATATGGCACTTGATAACGCCCACAGAAGCCATACTCTATCCAGTCTCAAAATATGACCTTTCTTGACATCTTTCCTCTTTACTACAGCCCAGTCATTAGGATGAAAAGCCACAATGTTCTCCCACTGCAAGAGAATGGGGAAAGAGAACTCTATTGCTTGCCTTGCCTCTTCCATGCTACATTCTCCAGCCAGAGTTTCTCATCAAACTGAGAGTTTATCCTTTAGTTCAGTCTAAATTTCAGCACTTCCAGCATTAATCCTCCATTAATCAGAGCCTCCAGATTTCTCCAGTATGACTGGATTTAAAAATCAACCAAAAATATTCACTGAAAGTGCCTCTCATAATTTTCAGTGAGTTTTAGTAGTAACTGCAGATCTACATTTGTACATACAGTGATGAATACCTAGACTATGAAAAGTTAAAAACTTCATGAAACCTTAAACTTAAAAAAAAAAAAAAATCAGTGAAAAAAAGTTTTACTTTTTCTCCAGAAATGGGAAAGTCACAGGACATTTCCTCATGAAGTACAAATTGAAACATGTTTTATATGACCAAGTTCTAAAAACCTGACAATGAGCCACAGAACAGGATTTTATTTCTCAACATTTTCTGCGGGGTACCTGCACTCCTCCTCTGCCCAGGTGGGATGCCAGTAAAACCCCTGATAGCCAGGACTACCCAAATTTCTAAAACAGCATTTCTTATTTTAATTTTCTGTTTGTGAAAGTACTCACAAAGTTCACACTTGAGTCCATACTGCTTCCCAATCTTGTTGATTCGCACCATGGGTGTGTTGCCAACTTTATTGAGGATGCTTGGCAGGATTTTCAGAGGCTCTGGCCTGGTGGATACACAAAGTCAGTGTATTCATAGGAGGGGTCACAGGCAGCTCACACAAAAGCAATACAGTGTTTCCAATGCTTTTTATTTCAACCAGCTTTCTGCCTCACCTTTACCACACTAGCTTTTTTAGGTATTTCAGTTTAAAAGCATGCTCATTGGATACAAATTCAGAAAATTTCAAGTCCTTGACCAAAACAAAGGTTAATCAGACATGAAGCCAAGCACTGTGACAAGAACAAAGGGCTCCACACTTCTTCCTGGCATGAAGCAGAACTGCTCAGGGTCAGCTATTTTATAGGCAAAAGGCATTACCAGAGCATTCTTTCATCTAGCCAGGAAACTGCTTGCAAGGTTACTTAAAATAAATTAGTTCCAGTCCACTAAGTCTCACATCTTTGGTGCAAGGTCCCTTAACCAGAGTTCTTAGCTTTGCATATACATGGAAATTAAGAAGCACCAACATGCCAAACACCATTTTTTAAAGCAGTCATCTTTTGTTAAATCCATGTAGCTCTGAGGGGATCTACATTAGTGCTGTAAAAATAAAATTAATACTTACAGTGTGGTATGACGATGAGGGGAGGCAGAGATGGGTTTCCCAAGCTTCCATGTGCATTTGCTAGGTGTATCAGGGCGGATCCATTCTCTTTCCTTCTCATTAGCCTTACAGTTCTCATTGTCTGTCCCACCAGAGAGTAAACATTTGTCAGATGCACGAGGGCATGAGTTCATACCTGGCTTCTGCTGGGGAGGAAGTCTGGGCATTTCATCCTTGGGAAAGATACAGAAAGGAAAAAGAAAGGAGGGAGGAAGAGTGTGTAATTTGCATGCATTACTGCAAAAAAGTTAGCACATCTTTTGAGACTATCGAAGTTACTGAAGTTTTGCACCATGGAAAACCATCCATTTAAACATTGCTGCCCTTCCTGAAATTACTAAAAATCACATAACTCACAAGGAATCCTTATTCTTGTCTGTCTCTTCACTAATCTACTTTCAGTTTAGTGTTTCAGCCTGAGGGAAGCCTGAGCAGAAGCCACCCTTGAGGCAGCTTTCAATAAAGCAGTATGGTCTACAAGCCAAAAGGAGAACTGATAATAGTTAGCCCTTAACACCCAAGAACAGGTTCTACCACTGATTGTAAGAGATTCTATCACCCAAGACCCAGGTGTTAGGAAGAGAGCACAGTATGCCTCAGAGGAATCCTATTGTCAAATGTCCCAGTCTTGTTTTCTCTTACAGGAGAAAGGCCACAAAAAACTTGATTCCCCACTGTGAAGATGGGAAAACATTCCAGCATAATTTTGATTTACCAAATCCTTATCACCAAAATGGGAATACTGCACTGCAATGCTTACAATGCAGTGCCCTAAGAGAACTTACGCGCAACAAACCATATGCTTAATGTAACCAGCCTCCATAAATATCAAGAAAATGAGACTATCCTCCTAGAACACCTTCTTCTCACACAAAAAAAACCAGCCTTCTGAAAAAAAAAACCCTCCCTGTGCCAAGCAGAGAGGAACAGAGTACAGCTACATGGTGACTAATTACAGAGTGGTGCCTAAAGACACCTACTTGTGGTCATGAAAGAGAACTCTTCCAGAGAAGCCACTGGTTTCAAAAGCATCCACCTCTATAGTATTCCAGAAAAAAAAGGCAACAAAAATTCAAAGTACCTTCAAAAACACACAGGGCTTTCTCAAATTCTGGTGAGAAAGACAGTCAAACAGCATTCCCCCAATATAAATGAGTACCTTAGAATGAGAAACAGGCCTTTCCATGTTCTTTGATGAAGGTGACAACAGAGTAGACTGGACTTCCTCTAGAAGATTGAGTACTATAGGTCACAGACTGGAGCTCTTCAAAGCTGCAGATCATGGGAAAAAAATAAAATCAGGAAACAATATCTTACAGGGCAAGACACACAACCTACTTTCACAGGAGGGAAAAAAAAAAAGAGAACCTGCTAATGGAGATATATAAGCAGGACAAAAAATATATGCATCAGAAGCATTGTGCAAGACCAGTGGAGGGTCTTCTGGCCCTAGTCTTCCAGAATTATCTAATCCTTTTTACCTGCCCTGTACTGCTCAGATTCTGTAATGCAAGCAGAAGACTTCTCTATCGACTGTCTGCAACTCCGTAGGCTTAAAAATCATACAAAACTATAGAATATGCTCCAGTTCACAGGGCATATACTTTTAAAGACACCATGGGTGAAAGGGCTGAAGCCACCATGTAAAAGACGCTGTACAGAACTTAGGAAAAGGCTTTATACAAGTATAACACACAAACACTTCAACCACAGAGGAAAAAAGGAAGACTTCAGGCAGGTTTTTCGTTTAAGAAATTAGTAAGTATAACATAGGAGCAGTCCAGCCAACTGTTTAGAGTCTGCCTGCTGCCTTTCCTTTGAAGAAAAAAATCTGTCCAAATTCTTGGAAAGTGGGGGGTTTTGTTTGTTTTTACCATTTTTGTTTTTCTCATCACCATTTTGCAGCAAGATTTTCAAGTTCTTTTCATTACTGTATTGTGCAAGGTCTGGAAAGGGTCCCTGGCTACATTCTCCTCCTTCTGACAAACACACACCAAACAGACTCCACATAGGACAGAACTGGTCCTGTAATATGTTAGAACCCTATTATAAGGACATTTTCTCATATATTCATCATAGCAAAACTCTCAATATATGATCGAAGCTTCAATAATAGGTCTGTAACTCTGAACAAAACTGATAACAGAGAAAAAAAGCTAGGCACAAGCACTGCATCAAAAAACTCCATCACCAAATACTAACCTTAAGCAACATCATTAATTGGAAGGAATGCAAGATCCTCTTCAACAAATCCCTGCAAATTACTTTATTTGAAAAAGTACCATACCTACCCAGCCTAAAGTAGATAAAGATGCATATATACTTTAAAAAAGTCAAATTCTAATCATGCTAGTAGAGAATCAGTCTTAGTTATATTCAGCCTAGCACCTTAAGGTTTTAAGGACAAAATTCTAGGGCTCTCCAAGGGGCATTATTACTACAACCCTCAGTGGAGACACACTGAAGTATCTGTGATGGCTTATTGCATCATGAGCCCAAGAGAGACCTATCACATTCTGTACCAGTAGGAAGATCTCATGCCTTCAAGCTCCTTCAGCACTACTGATGACCTCTGTGAACATCACTCAGTATGCAACTGGTGCTTACAGCACAAGATGTGACTTCAGCAAAACAGGAGGCAGAGGTGGTCAGCCTTGGACATCAAAGTTCCTTTCAAAACCTATCATCCTGCTTAGAGGCCCAAACAGGGCCAAAGGAAGCTGGTGCATCTCTCTATGGGAAAAATCTTTGGGAGACTCAGGAAAAAGGGTGAATGGGACAAAAGCAAACTCTTCACTAGCCTGACCTTTTTGCTCAGCCTTTCTTCTAGAAACACAGACCAGGAAGACCAGACAGGAGAATGGTGACTGCTGCTCTAATTGCAGCTGAATGCTGCTCATAAGAGTCCAAAGGACTTAAGATGTAGGAAGAGCTGCCCATCTTCATGAAATAAATTTCGTCAGCCTGAATTTAAGCTTGCTGTAACAAGAAACATTCCTATGAACTGCTAGGGGTGTGGGCAGAGTTTAACTAGTTGAGACTGACTAACATCTGCCATTATACCTGTAGAGTGCATCAGGCAGAAAAATCAGAAAGACAATTTAAAAAATTGCTTATATCTAAGTCATGATGGAAGGTGGGGGATAGGCAGAGGTGCAAAATGCAGAAAGCCTCGTGGGCAAGGGTAATTTCTCTGGATTCGTCTCCACAGAGAACTCAAAACTTAAAGTACTTCTCAACTCTTGCAGAACAAGATTGAAGGCCACCGAGTGAAATTAATCCTCAGACAGACAGAGCTGAACTCATTTGATATGTTAGGAGCTACAGTTTCTAAGGCTGTTTACAGTATATGATGTCAGCACTGCTGCAGACATTTAAATAGCATCATGCATGCGAGAATCCAATCAACTCAAGTCTGAAATGAAGCTGTCTAAAAGACAGGTGTAAGAGGTAGATCACAGAGAGATACCTCTAGGGCCCACTAATCAGCAAAAGTTGACATACAGAATTTCATTATGTTGGGGCCTGAGAGTGGGAAACTTTGATATTAAGCAAGTACATATCTCCGTGAACAAGGAAACTACTACAAACCAGTTTTCTAGTCACTCTTGAGTATCACAGGGACTTTACACGTTTAAAGATGTAGCAGTATCCAACCAACCTTTGGAAGGTGTTCAGAAACACCACAGGAAGCAGTCAGGTATCTGGGGGGGTTTGCTGGTTTGGGTCTTTGTCAGTCTTTGTTTTTGTTTGGTTTGGGTTTTTTTAAAAGCATTTATTATAAAAGTAGTAGCTGTCATCACTTCCGTGTCAGGAGACACCAAGTGACCTGAAGTAACTAGAGTGTGAATTAAAAACACCAAGACTCTATGAAGAAACATATATCCGTTTTCCTCTAGGGAGTAGATGAGCACAAGTGTCCTCTCAGTGACCACTCTTCCTTCTCAAGGCCAGGCTGGCATACTCATAAGCCTCCTAACAGGATATTAGTGGTTCTTTAATACTACTGTGACACTGCAAAATATTTAAAACTTCAGGAACTAAGCACTTTCCACTTTTACGGCAATTTTATGCTAGAGATCAGCCTACAAAAACATGAAAGCACTCATCCTGCCTTCCTCCCACAGCAAAGAAGCTGTACTTGCATGTGTCTAACATCTCAATTTCCCGAGTTCAGTCCAACCCTGTCCAGACTCACCTGATAAGTCATGTGAATAAAGACTGATGCCTTCAAGGAGCACAACAGCATTAAAGGCCAGAAGATGTTTTCATCTGCATTTTCATCTGCTGCGGTTACAAACTTTCATTCTTTCCCTGGTTCTAGTTCCCTTTCCTAAGCATGCAAAGATGGACCAAAACTGCAGCCTACTCTTGTTCTGCTAAACCTACCAAGTACCCGAAGAAAAGCATTACAAACATGGTAATAGAGTATGGGATTGAGCGAGGTACCCAGGAAAACAAAAAGGGAGCTGGAGCTGTGGTCTCAATTTCTGTCTAGGTCTATAAAACAGGTAGAAGCACAGTTCCACTTCCCCAGCATCATGATGGACCACATCTTTTGTTAGCACAAGGACCTCTGATAAAAGCCAGCAAAGAAGCACTAGTCATTACTGCCTGGGCAGGCAGCCAGCTTTTTGGCTGATGGATGCTTTGTGGGAAAGACCAGCTGCCGCCCACTCTGGCTACATCTGTAAAGCTTTTGGCAGACACCTGCAGTCCAACCACGAGCCTACCGCCTGCCTAGCTCCTGTGTACCCCACATGCAGACAGCAGCTACCTGCCAATAGCCAGAAGCCAGTTCGTCTGAGGCATCCTGGCAACTTGCTCTGCTGCCAGTGCCAGATTAGTGACGCACCTGAGCCAGCATGCATGCTCCATGAACCTTGCTACTAACCACAGTTTTTAGAAGTGCTGTCTGGCTTCAGGAAAACAAGCTAATTAGCTTTCACGCAGAGGGGTCGTGACAGGATACAAAAAAGCCATCAACTAATATCAGAAAAAGAGTGATCTGTCTAAATGCCCCAAGTTTTGGACTTCAGGTGCAAAACCTAAACTGTAAGTCATCAATAATAATTCACCACAGCCATCCTCCTGCTAAGAAATACTTGGTTCTGAGCTGACCTCAGGTTCTTAGGAAATGCCTTTCTTCCTCTGATACAAACCCACCAGATTACACCAATCTCCCTCGCTCTGAATTTTCCCTCCTTCCTGCACAAGTTTTGCAGAGCTCTCATGCGTCAGCTCAGCAAACAGACTCGTTTTAAAGGGTAAACACTCCAAGCAGCTTTGCTGGAGTAGGGCCCAACATTCCAAACCGTCCATGGACAAAGGCTTCAGGGTTGAAACCAAACAAAAAAGATGCACAGAAGGGTAGATACTCAAATAGGAGAACAAGAATGGCTCGTCTTTCAAGTAATTAGCACGCTATGTTTTAGCTTTTCAGCAATGTACTAGCAGCACTACTGATACTGCTATTGAAGCAGGTCTTGGACAAGTTGAGGACTTTTCCAGTAGGGGAAAGACAATGTATACAATAAAGTGTAACAAAAGAAGCTCCTCGGTCCATTACATTAGCCAAAAAAAGCACTGCCAAAAGACCACCACGGTACCCATGAGAGCAGCCGAAGAGCCGGAGCAAAACCTGGAGAGAAAAGAAGGCCCAGTATCATCTCCCAGGCCAGCGATGGAGCACGGAGCTGGTCTTTCCTCACCCTTCTCCGGGCCCAGAGGAGACAGCCGCGGGGTCCACAGACACCTTCCCCGGGGCGGCGCTGCTCCCCTCCCCGCCAGCAGACGAACTCCATGTCTTCCCTTGCCCGACCCCATCGCCCCATCACAAAACACAAACGAAAGCCCACTCGCGTAGCGCAGCCGTCTCTTCTCACCAGCCCGCTATGCTTCCCGGCAGCGAGGGGACTCCCGCCGCGTCGCCGTGACTTAGCTTAACGGCGACCGCCACTACTGAGGAGAAGAGGATACCCCCGACTCCGCCCTCCCCCGAATCCCACCTCACGCCCGTGGATGATGCAACGGGCGGCGAGGGTGATGCCGCCGTTACCTCAGCCAAGCGAGCTCCTCAGGAGGCCGACACCGCCCGCCCACCCACGCTGCACACCGGCGAAGAGGAGGAGGAGAAGAAGTAGTACGAGTAGGAGGAGGAAGGGGAGGAGAAAGCGCCAGCGGGGGACTGGGGTTAAAAAGAGCCCGCGATGCCTGTGGCTCCGCCCTCTCCCGCCCCACCCCACCGCCGGGCTCGCCCCGCCGAAGGGAGGGAGAGAGATCGGCGCAGCCATTGGCCATCGCAGGGGAGGTGGCGAGTCAGGGACAGCCATTGGGGAGGCGGCGCGGGGCCGCGGAGTGCTGCCGCCCGCAACCGTTTGGTGACGGGGCCCGGGACCTGGGCATCCGAGGCCGCAGCTCCGAGGGGCAACCGAGGCCAAACCGGCCGGGTTTCACCAAACCCCCAAGCCCGAGGAGAGGTCTTTTCCGGGGAAGACGCGCTCGAGCCTCCTCTTTCAAGCGCTTACAGGCCGAGGCTGTGAGGGAGGAATCATAGAACAGTTCGGGTTGGAAGGGACCTTAAAGATCATCGAGTTCCAACCGCCCTGCCATAGGCAGGGGCACCTCCCACTACAACAGGCTGCTCAGTGCCTTGTCCATCCTGTCCTTAAACATCTCCAGAGAGGGGGCATCCACAGCCTCTCTTAAGTGCTAGAAGTGTGACTGGACGTGGAAAAAAATTATACCCACGGCTTTAGAGTGGGCTGGTGTGAGGGGAGTTTAACGGGTGGGGCTGTAGCTGAACCCGTTGAAAAGGCCTTGGGGCTGCACTTGCATCTGTGCACCTGGCCTTGTGCTGCAGGCCTGCCTTACCTTGGCTTGCTGATGAGGAACATCCGGGAAGGAAGGGAGGAGAGGGGCCAAGCATCTTGGAGTCTGTTGTCAAAACCTGGAAATACTCATTCTGGGTCGTGGAGGAACTGGTGAATTGTCCCAGCTGTGAACCTTGGCCTTGGAAATGGTGCTACAGAAGGTAAGCCCAGCCACCTCCCTAAAATAAACCCACACCAGTCATTTCACTAGCACCAGTTGTGCCACAGATCAGGAAATGGCTTTATCCTAAAAGGTGCCAAGGCCCGAACGTAACTCTGCAAAACACCTTTTTTTCCAGAGAAACCGATTTCTCTGTTTGAAGCTCTCATGTTGCCTGCAATTTGACAGTTGTGGGGCTTGCTGACACAGAGACACACTGTGCACTGCCTTTGAAGAAGAAGCCAAGGCCAGGATGGATGGATTTTTAAGCAACCTGGTGGAGATGAAGGTGCTGCTGCCCACAGCAGTGGGGCTGGAACTAGATGATCTTTAAGGCCCCTTCTGATTCTTAACCAGTCTAATTGAATGAGAAGGAGAAGCTACCTCAAGCCTTGTGGGGTAATGTCCCCTAAACAAATTATTTTCATTCTTTGAGTCCTTATGGCACCAGTGCAATGGGCTGTCATTATTCCTCGGTGCAATTAGTACACTTTTGATGGCTTCTGAGAACGTGATAATGAAGTATTCACCTGGGAAGTCACTCAGTGTCACAATGGCTCCATATGCAGTTCTAAACAGGGCTACAGTGTATCATGGAGTACAGGTGAATTTAAGACTCGGTGCAAATTGTTTCAGAGCAATTATTCACAACCACAAGATGCTTCAGAATATGCAGAAAGTTATATATATATTAAAAAACAAAAAAAGCATGAAAGCATGAGACACCAAAAAGGCTTACTGGAGTGAGACATCTCAAGCAGTCTGTTGTCTGCTGTAGCAAATCCAAGCAACAATTTCTTTCGTATCTATAAAAAATACCAATAAAAAGAAAAGCAATTTAAGGTAGCTTCATTTTAGAATATGATGCACCCTGACGTTTTTACTGCATTTTAGGTAATTGAAGGAGTGCGGATAACTGTATGTCTCCATCTGTACATATAGATACTACATACTGTAGCTATTTGAAGAGTGCAGCATGCTATATAAAAATAAAAGGTAAGGAACTGGATGTTTCAGACTTCATAACTGGATGTGACAGGTCTGAAGCTTAATGACCAGTCTTAGGGTTACAAAGTCAAGAGTCTCTCCAGTAAGAAAATGGACTATGACTTGAATATGAAGTGACATTTATGAAAAAACACAGGAGAAAGATGTAGCTATTAAGAACAAATCATGGAAAGAGACAATTATTTTATGTTGGCCTTAAATAAACAGTGACACTGAGGCAGCTGTTTCATTACCTATGCTAAAAGCCCACACAAATTATATATAAAAATTGCTGTTCATGACATATTATGAATTTTTCCTGTCCATATCTGGATCAAAGTAGATGTGATTCTTACTGTTGTTATTCTTACTTTCTTAAAGATTTACTAGTTAAACAGGACAATTACTTACTTAAGAATTGCACTTTCCCTTGCTAATTATGCCTGAAATAAGCATGTAAAATGAGGTTTGAACATGTAACCATTGGCCTCACTGAAACACAATTGTAAAAGTATGTGGAATCATATTCTAGCTTGTATGTAGGGCAGCTAAATTACAGAATAGCACCAAAGGAACACAGAGTGTGAAAACAGTGATGTTAAGAATGTTTGGCCCTCAACATGGGTACCAGAAAACCTGTGAGACACCAGGGCTCACATGAGGCCCAGCCATGGGCAAAAATGGTGAAGCAAAAATCTGTATTTGGAACAAAACAGGTGCAAGTGTTTGAAAACTGCAGCTGTACCCACAGAAGGTATCCCAAGGAGGGATAACCATACCTTTTAAACCTTTCAGGAGAGATTGAGTGTGTTCTTCTGTCTGACAAAGTGCCAGCCTTGCAGCAACTGCTCCGACTGCAGGCAGATGGGTCTCATCATCCGAAGTCAGCAGCACAGATGGATTTGTTGCCAGACCCTGCAAAACCTGAAACAGATACCTCAGAGTTACAGTACTAGGCAAGTTGGAAACTGAACATAATGTGAGAAGATAATGAAAGGGATTTGTTACCATGCCACAACTCTGCATTCAGAGACTCCCTCATCATGTCAGCAGCCAAGTGAAGGGAAGCCTGCAACACTTCCAAGACAATAGGAATTTTGACTTAAAAAGCTGACTCAGAAGATACCCACAGCAACAGTGATCCACACTGTGCCACTGGCATTAGTGGCATTAAAATCAGTCACTCTGGCTGGAAACGAATGCAGAAAGCTTTTCTCTACCATGCTGCCCACTAATTAGGCTTGTTATGGGTGAGCACAATCTGTGGGACATTTAGATTATTCTTCAGCCCAGCCTTGTGAGTAACTTCCACAAATCAACAAGTTCACTACCAGCTTCATAAGTCGAACCACTTAAGTAATTTCCTAATATTTGACAACACTTCAAGAAATAAGAGAAGCTGTGATAAAGGTTGGTTAGTAGTCAGAAGTTTTGATTTGATCAGCATAGTGGTGATATGATGCACATTTGGAAATAAAAAGCTTGTTTAAGGGCTGTCAAGAAGAAACTGTTGTTTATTATATCAGTGATGAGTGCTGAAAATGAAGGGAGAGGGGAAAATGGTAAACGTTGTGGTAGGATCACCGGAAAAGGAAGATCAAGTGGAGGATGCTTTTTGTGAGAGACTAGTGAAATCACCCAAAGAACCACCCAAAGTCATGCTTTGGTGGTACACGGAGCCCAAGGGAGAACACAAGGCTTTTGCGCAAGCTCTTGGAAATGTTTTTATACACAGGGAGGAAAAAGCAGCCCAAGAAGAGACACTCCATGTTTAAACTCTATGGGAGAGGCCACAAACAATTCAGATGACAGAATCATAGTTCAAAATGATCTTGGATAGGCTGGAGAAGCAAGATGAGAAAGTAAAACATGAGCTTGGCTGATAAGGACATTTTACAGCTCAAGTAGCCATCTGGACAGTAATTGTGTGGAAGAGAAGGTATAACTATAGTGCCATGCAAACTCCATGTGAGTCAACAAGGCCATACTGTTGTGAAAAAAGCAAATATCACGCAGGGTTATGCAAACATGAATATAGTCTGCAGGACACATGGCACTCTCAGTACCCGTGTGCTTTGTTTAGGTACCACATCCCATCTGGAATGCTGCATTTAAAAAAAGATATGGCCCTTGTGGGACACGGCCTGAGGAGCACAAGAAGAAAGTGTAGAGAGAAGCATGGCCCAAGAGAAAAGAATGATAGAAATGGAGTTATTCAGAGAAGAGAAAACTGAAAAAAGGGAGAACCGTCTAAAGGGCAATAAGGAAGGGGACAATTTTTTGTGTTCCTTCCTTCAGCACAGGAGAACATCATCACCTCAGCTGTGCTCTGCCAGAAGGGACTTCCTGAGGTCTGCAGTCCAGCCTCCTGCTCAAAGCAGAGTCTAATATTACCCAAGAGTCTCAGGCCTTGTCCATTCAGGTCTTCAAGTCCTCCCAGGCCAAAGACTGCACAGTCAGTCCAATGTGTGACTGTCCTCATGGAGAAAAAATTTTCTGTACATCCAGCTGGAACCTTTCAAATTATGATTTTGGTTAAGATTATGAATTTTCCTCTTGCTGACCTCCCTGTCTGCATAAGGAGGTGGCTGCTAAGTTCCTCCCCAGTCATCCATTCCCATTCCCCTGGCCTCTCCTTGCAGGACCCATCACTCCAGTTCCTGACTGTCTTGAAGGCCCAGTCCCCAACAACTCACCTAACTTACTGATGTTTTTTCCCTACTGGATGTACAGAACAGAAGCCAGTATCTAGCTGTGGTTTAACAAGTGCTCAGTCTGTTGTCTGCCTCTGCTTATCCCACCACTGGATGCCATTTTTCTCTCACTTTGCTTCAAGGATACACTGGCCTAATGTCCAGCTTGCTGCCCAAGGGCCTTACCTGCAGAGCTGCTCCCCAGCCAAGCAGTCCCTGGCCTGCACACTGTCAGAGGTTGGTCCACTCAAGGAGTAGAGTGTTGCATTTGACCAATTTCACAAGATTCCTGCTCATCCATCCTTTCATCTGAGTCCTTGTGGATGACTGCTTTGCTTTCTAGTGTGTCAGCTGCACTATCACATTTTGGTGTCTTCCACAAATCCAGAGGGGATGCAGTCATTTCTTCCTCCAAGTCACTGATAAAAACCAGTATTTCAACAGGACAGATATGGGCACAGACAGATCCCTATAGTTGTTATAACTGGTGTCCAGGGAAGTATGAACCATTTATCACTACCTTGTACACCAAATGAATCAGTGTTTTTATCATCTGACAAGCTACACATGCAGACTGTAATAACCTAGCCTGGATACTGGAGTGGAGTGAGAGACTGTCAGAAACCTTGCTCAAGTTACCTGTTAGTACTGCAAAAAGGACATAATCTGCTGCTCTCCTGTCACTCATTCTCTTTGCTGTAAAGGTTGGGTTTTTTTCTCTGTAAAGTAGTACAGCTGCCACCACATGCATGTTTTGAGAATCAAAAAGTTGTCCAAAAGATGAAAGGCTTGCCTTCTTAGAGTGTGAGCAAGAAGGGTAAGTAAATGTCTCTCTGTTGTGGTCAACAGTCACATGAAAGCATCAAAAACCATGAGTCATACCTCTCCAGAATGAAAAGACAGGCCAAGACATCAATGAGACTTAGTATGGTCTGCTTTTGGTGTGGTTTAGACTTTGGAATTTCTCTTTCCTATCCACAGCCCAGCAATGCAAGAATTAATGTTGCATGCAATTCCTAAGTCAGCAGTGCAGTCTTCTCTCTTCCCACTCACACTTTGTCCAGAAACCAGTCCTCCACAACCTGCCTCAATTCCTTTATCTCCTCATCTCTCCAGGACTTTTTCTTCACCAACCCCAAGAGGAAGAAGAGAAGCAGCATACTCTGCATTCACTACAAAGAAGAAGAAATGAGGGAAGATGAAGGACAGTTTTGATGCACAAAGTGCTCTCTTTCTCTCAGACACGAGCAGTATGAGCACTCCAAGGAAACAGAGATGGGTAGAAAAGGGAGTGATTGTTATCCCATGCTCATTTCATAGCTCTTAGCCTCAGGAGGCAGGCTGGTGCACAGGCTTCAGGGGAGCAGCTCCCTCCCTCCCGCTGGAATGCAAGACAGCTCCAGGAAGAAAGTGAGAATGATCTGAAACACAGCCAATATTCCATCACATAGGTAGCAAGACTTGAAATCAAGCCAGGTGGTGGCAAAAGCACAGCAGGCCCAAGCCTGGTAGATTAAAGGCTTTCTTCAGTGAAAAAAAAAACAAAGAGGTAGAGAGACTGGCTTGATATTTCTCCAGCTTTTTCCTTGCTTAATCTTGTGTCTCACTGAAACCAGAGCAAAAAGAATTTTTTAAAAAAGTTTTCTGCATGCCTACATGAAAGAAGAGTGTTTGAAACAGAGACCTAGAAGTGGCCTAAGAGCAGAGATTTAGGTTAGGTATTCGGAAGAAATTCTTTACTCTGCAGGCAGTGAGACACTGGAACAGGTTGCCCTAAGAAGCTGGAGATGTCTCATTGCTTTAAGTGCTCAAGGCCATGCTGGACTGGGCTTTGAGCAACCTGGTCTAAAGGTTTCCCTACCCATGGCAGGAGGTTGGAACTAGATGATCTTTAAGGTCTCCTCCAACCCAAGCCATTCTACAATACACCACACTGATTTCACAGTGCTCAGGAAAGCAGCAGTAAGCATTTCTTCATCAAAGAAGCACGAGTTTAACCCAAAGGAACCACTGGATCACTAATTTTCACTTCTAATGCAAACAGCTTGCAGAGTTCTAAATATTTTAAAAGTTATTTAGATCAAAGGGGCAACTATACTTACATGCTCCAGCCCACCCACAGAGGTGCTGGCCCCAGCCTCACACACATCCCACTGCTTCAGCAGAAGTTATCACCTTCCTGCTGTGCTAAGGCACAAACCTGCAGAACTTGCCTTTGCTCCTGCCAAAACCATCTAGTTAGAAGCAAACACGCAAAGAGAATTTAAGTACCCAACCCGGCAATTACTGGAGCACTGCTAAGGCGCAGGCATTTGTGTCTTTAACAGTTGGAGATAAGCCCTTCCCCCCACCTCCCACTTGGCACATAGTGAAACAAAACCAGAGACTACCACGGCTGGTCCGGTTCTTCAGCTCTCACCATTCAAACTGAACTGCATCAACACAATTCACTGTTGGAACTTTAGATCAATTGAATTAACAACTTTTTTTCTGGTCAGTAAACTGCAGCAGGAGAAACAGCGGCTTTCTGAAGTAGTTCTACTCCCAACTGCAGGACTGGTATATGGAAAACGTCCTTTCAACAGCAATTTTACAAGAAATAAAAACATATCATGCATCAACAGGGGATTAGATCTTTATGACTGATCAGCACCTCACTGACAAGGATGTATTGTCCACACAGTCATGGGGAATTGCTCCAACTGCAACAAGAGATTGAAGACATTTGCAAAAAAAAAAAAACACTGGCTAACCAGAATTATTCAGAAATACCCATGGATAGTTTCAGAACACGTGTCAATCCATCATGAAGTAGCACCGATTCATTCTACAGACCTCTTGCTGTAATTTTGATTTTTTCCAAAATGCACTCCCAAGGTAAAACCATGCCCACTTCAGCCTCCTCGTTTCAAATACAGCTCCAGAGATCCCCTTCAGTGGCCACCCTACCCAGGAAGCATTACCTCCTTGCCAACACAGACCGACTTGCCTGTTTTCTTAGCTCTGCCTTTTCCTGAAGCAGTCAGGTTTTTGGGACAGCCATCAAGTTGCAGTGGCATCAGCTGTTACCTGGAGAAGGGAATGATTCTCATAGCCCCCCTCTGACTGTCAAGAAAAGTTTCACTCCAATAGATTAAAGGCCATATATTCCGTTTAAGGTACTGTTGTGAAGTAGCAGCAATGGACACAGCTGTCGATGCCCAAAGTTCCACAGCTGGACCAACACAACATTAGAAATAACCAGCTTTAAAAAGCCACAACTCCTCTCAGTTCCTAATTTCTTCCCTTGAACATGCTCCTTCTGTCAAAAATTATCTCCCTTGTTCTCCACAGAAACTTGCAGGATCTCTCAGTTGGAACCCTTAGCACTAAAACAATAAAAACAGAAATAAAACCCACACATCCCCAACTCCTAATTCAAGTCACACTCTTGATACTTCAACTTTGTCAAGTAACTATAGAGGTTATTTTTCAATTTTTTAGTTGAAGATATACTTTGCCAGTTCTATAAAACCAGAAGCCAAAAGAATAATTCAAAAAATTCTGCTCAAGAGCAGAAACTTGTCATCTATGTCCTCAGTAGCCATTTAAAGAGCAGCATCCCATCTAAAGGAAAGGGATAATTTTTGTAAGATTCTTATAAAAAAAAGGCTTTATTTTGAACAAGTTTTCTCCATTTGGTTTTACAGTCTTGGCATACATCATTATTCATGGACAAGCAGCATTTTCACAGAATAAGAGCCAAATACAAAGAGGAGGAAGCCACTTGGGATTAACAGTTCCAACCTAATTGACTGAGACTTCAGAAAATACTGTATGCTGTCACTTATTTGAGGTAAAGGAGTTCCATAAATTAAGATCCTGTTTAACAGAAGAGCTGACAATGAAATACTTGTAAGAAGTAGGTGCCTTTGGGAAAGGATAGGGAAGATAGAAATTTACTCTAAGACACTGTGAGCAACAATAGAAGGGGCAGATAGGATTTCCACTTGGTTTGTGCTGGTAAACCAGTACAGTTTTTTCTACCAGATATAAACATTTAACCAAATTTTGCCGTTTGTAATTTCAAGTTTGATAAATTTTACTGGCAGTATTATCTTCAAAGCCAAACCTTAACTGGAGATATGCCACAAGCTTAGTTTATGAGCTGAATGCTGTCACTAGGTTATCATTACACTTTCAAGTAGTGATCAGTGCATGTGGGGGGTTTTTTTGCCTTTTAAATATTCAGTAGAGTCCACTGCTTTCAGTGTCCATTATGACACATTCCAGTTGCATGTTTACTTTTTGGGAAGCTGTGCTGCCAGACCAGAAAACTATGGATTTGGTGTGATTCAAGAGTGCTTAAGAAAATATCGGGGGGAGAAAGGAATCAACCTTCTGCTATTTGTTCACACACAAATATACCAGCAGTTTATCAGAATCCATCCAGATTATCACACGAAAGCTGTTACAGGGGTACATTTTTATCAATTTGATATCAACTTTATATGGCAAATCAGTTTCTGTCATAAGTCCGTTTAAAAAATAGAACACTATCTTGAACATTTTTGAAAAGTATCCGCATTATACTAGGTAATATCAAAAACAAAAACTATCCTCACCTTTTTGACCTTGAGATTTAAATTAGCTCACAAATAATCCTAAATCTCACTGAAGAGGAAATGAATTAACATTCTGTGAAGGACAAGAACTAAATTATCAATGTCAAATTCCCAATGCTTAACAGAAATACCACAAATTTAAATTTCATCCATCTGACATCAGGCACTGCCCAATTTCTTCCAGTGAAAAGAAAGCATTACTTATGTACTTTCAATAAAACATTGAAATGAAGCTATTTTCACAGATACATTTCTTAAAAAAAAAAAAGTTACTGGCAAAACAAATAAATTCTTCCATCTGGTTGGCCAAACCATCCAGTGAATACAAAATAAATTCACACAGAATTGGTGTAAAAATTCAATCATAAGTCACAAAGCAGCTGTACTTAGAAAAGCTCATTTTCCAGTATTATTTTGTTTGCCAACTTTAAGTTGCAAAAAGCAAAAAAGGTTTCTACTTATTTTGTAGGCAGAGAAAAGGCAGTTTCTTAGTCTGCATATGCAATGCTTCCATGTATTTTTCCACTTTCCCGTTATATTTTTTTTTAAATACTAAGGAGCAGATTTATCATTTAGCAAGTTATCTGACTAAAACACTAACAAATTCTCTCCTGCACTGGAAAGATCTACAGTATCCCATAGCTTCATGTACATAAGGTTGGATCTTGCAGAGATACAGCCACTGACTAAAATGCCTCAGTAAGTTTTGAATAAAAGCAGACATGAGTGAAGTTAAACTGCAAGTCAGCCATTCTATAAATTGTCTCTCAGGATGTTCCAGCAAAATTTATCTTACAGCTTAAAAACTCAAGAGACACAACCTGCAATATGTAGCTTTCATACAATTAAAGTAAAACTCAGAAAGATGTTCTCTTTGTGAGTTAACATAGTTAACATCCATTGGCTTTTCTAGAACTTAAGCCAGTGAGTAAAGGTGGAAAAAAATTATTTCCCACTAGCATCCAATTATCCAATTAGTATCCCCTAACTGAACACTAAAGAAATGCTTTTCCTTAAATGACAACTAAGAGTACATAGATTGAAGAAAAAAAAAAAACAACAAAAAAAACCCTGTTAAGAAATGCAGTCCTTGCATTTCCTTCATTAGATCCTACCTATCATGTGCACGGAGGATGAGTGCTTTCTTAAAAAAAAATAAAAAAACAAACATAACAAAACCCCAAGCAAAACTTTGCCTGTCTCTCATGAATCTTGCAACACAAATCTTATTTTTTATCTTCCCCCCCACACTGCACTAAGCAACTTTCTTTCCAAGCAAAGACAAAGAATTTAATGAAGAATCATTAGAAAAAAATAACTGAACTATGAACTCTGGCACAGCCAGGAGTAGCAGCTCAACTACTCCCATGTGCTTAGAAAATAGGCTTTAGATTTTACACCAAGAAATTGGATTTATTGTAAATGCCACAGTCACATTGATAGACAGAGCACAGACTTCTGGTAACAAACAAACATACATTTTTTGTAACTAAGCGTTTCTACTTGGTAAATAAATGCATTTTGCACAGCTTTCCTTTTAAGTGTGTCTAAACTAACCTAAATAAGCAGACAGCATAGCAGAAAAGGGAAACTTATTTGAGTAACTGTTTCTTAAGCAGGGTATTATTTTTACTATGTATATAATATTTTATATTATATACACACACATTTTCATCAACAGTTCAAATTATACCCAAATAAGAAAAAAAACAAAACCAAAACTGGCGCTCCTCCAATACAATTACCACCCTTCCTTTAGGCATAGTTAATCCAGGTTTTTGTCAAGTTAGAGGAATGACAGTTAAAAAGACTCCCCCCCACAAGAAACAAGTTACACGAAGAATACTGTATCACTACAAATTTTTTATTCAGAAGCCCATCTTTAAAAAAAATCTCATTATGAACTTGTTTGGTCAAACTACAACACTTTCTAGCAGACATACAGTAAAAATGGCATGGCTCAGAATCGACCAGATCTTTCACGATCTCTTGACCGCCTCCTATCACGTTCACGTCCACCTCCTCCACCACCACCTCCACGACCACGATCTCTTGATCTAGACCGACGTTCACGGGACCTCGACCTGGATCTATGCCTTCAAAAAGAAAGTTTCAATATTTTATTGTTTGAACACATCAAGCAATTTACTTGCAGTACAACACAATGCAATACTTAAGCATGTAATTAATAAGGGAGAAGATAGACAACTGGCATTAGAAAGATCACTTAATTGTCACTCAGGCTGGGATATCTCCTATTCACAAACATAACAAACTTAATGCCAAGGAGTCAATATGGACTGTTAAGACATTTCACTGTTCAGTGCCAGTCATCCATTGTAACAGGTTGGCAAAACAAGCAAAAGGCACATCAAGTAACCAAGTGCAGTTTGAAAGCTGTTTAAAGCAGCAAGAGAAAGGGGACACCCACTTTTGCAATATTTTACTGCTCTTAACAACACACAAAGTCTACAGCTGATTGGAACCTCAATCCTCTTAAAATCAATGGTATAAATTAGTTGTAATTGCTAATTAACTTCCATCATCTTCTCTACCCCCCACCCCCACTCCCTGAAGCCCTCAGCATTTGCAAATAGTCTTCCTTGCTTCTGAGGTCAGTGATTCAAAACTCAAAAAGAAAGCCAAAACCACCCAGAACATAGTGTTTATACAGCTACTCTGGATTTATAGCTTACATGGCACTCATCAAGGCAAAGAGTAGTCCGAATTGTTTTAAGCAGTTTTGGAAAAGTCAAGTTTATAGAACAGGTAAAGAGCACAGTTTGTAAATACACTAAGAAATTACAAGAGAACTAAAAAGCTCAGTGAAATGGATGTTATAATGCTATGAATATTGTTCCATGGTGAGATGTTTTGGAGTGGGAATGTGTGTGGTGACAGATTTTACTACTTGCATAACACTGAGGTGACCAGAGTGACTAAATGAACCCATTACCCACAAGTTCTTGATTGCCTTTCTTTTTGTACTGAAAAAATGTTGTATTTCATTCTGTGTGGAACTATTTTCAGGTCAGATCAGTTTATACAAACTACCCATGAAATCCCCACTGACAAGAACTGATTTTTTTTTTAATTACCAAACCTTAGTGCTAATCTCTGATAGCTTTAGCTGCACAAAGAATTTAAATCAGGTCAATAAAGGCAAAAATTGCATGGGAGTATCCAGCTAATTTAATTGTTTTGCCAGAGATTGAAACTAGGCTACAGGTAAAACAATCAACACACGAGTTTGATTTTGAAATAAAAGGTAGCACATTTTAATTAGTCTTCCTGAGTGTAAAATACCCAGATTCAGACTTGTGAGTGACCAGAAGGCTAATACTTAATCTTTTTAATAGTTAGAGCACCTTTAAAACTTACATTTCAGTTTAAATTGAGATATTTTAGTAAACATTTAGGCACAAACGCATGAGACCTAAACACCATCTACATTTTTCATCCTCACAAGTTCTAAGACACTGATGATTAGATGTGAACATGTTTTTCCTTTGAACAATTCCAGGGTCCTTCTGTGACTGAGACAAACTTATGAACTGAGCTTCATATAATAGAAAGCTCAAAAATATTATGGGCTTATCCTAAATCGCAAGGTCCTAAAAGCAAGCACATTCAATCCAGTTCAAAAGTGAGCCATCCACAAGATGGGCATTGTAACAATAGCAGCAGTACCTTGCAGAATGGCTGATATCTTAAATACATTTTATTATGCATTTGTTATTTATTACTGCCATTAAGCAAAATTACTTTTCCCTACTGTGAATTCCTATCAAGGAAAAAAACTGAGCTCAATATAAAAACTGCTCATTGGTAAGGAATTCATTCTGGCTAGAAAAATTAGCTATTAGCTGTTATGAACAATTAATGTTGAGCATTGAATATAATGTACAGATATGCTTGGGTATGCCTAATGCTGGAAGTGGCCAATCCAATCCTGACAAAATGCCCATTAGTCAAGTGGCAAGAAACACATAACTAACTCTTGGTTTTTTGCTTTTGAAAAAATAAAAAAAAAATCGATTCCTTTGTTTTAAACTGGCCATTTGCTAGCTTTACTTGATGCCTTCCATTGGCATGTTTCGGAACTCATTGGAAAAACAAGAGGACTTGTGTTTAAGGATATGTCATCACAATTTTCAGCAACTGATACTTATTTTACCTGTTTTAATTGTGTTTCAAAGTAAACTTACTTTTTACGACGACGCCCGTACAACTCACGTCTTAACTCTCGAGAAATGGGCTTCAAATGCATGAAGTTGCAGAAGCCTCCTCGTGTACACTCTCTGAAACAGAATTCAAGACAGTTAAAATTATCTCTACACCATATCCTTTTGCCCTAAAGACCTAGTGGACCTCTAATCATCTAAATGTTAATCACCTCTAAAATTAAAACCAGCAGATTGCAAGTACCACTGACTCACTCCTAGATCAAAACCCTAAAAAAGGTGGCAAAAGTGAAGAGGCTGACTGCAGGTTCCCTGTGCTAACATTACCTGCAACGTTTTTATTTCCTCCAAGCTGCACATAAAAGCCACACCCCAAACAATCACCCAGTCTATGCAAACAGTTCAAAGATACTATCCAGGGCAAACAGGAAGTCACTTCTTACCCCATTTCATACTGACGGCAACAGGCCTCTCTGAAGTCAGTAACAGGTGAAAGCTCAGCATGAATGGGCTGGCCATTGAACCAGCGGTTGTTCAGGTCAATCACAGCCTTCTCTGCATCTTCTTCACGGCGAAACTAAAATCAAAAAAGCAACATTTCCTTATGTTAGAGAGAAGCAGAATGAAGATCCTTATGAAATCAGTTGTGCAGTATCTGAAGCTTAGGACTAGTGATCAAACTAGAAGATACCTCAGAGTTACTGGGAAAGTCCATTAAATCAAGGGTAAAGAGAGTAGCTTCTTATTAAGGACTCAGAGCTAGTAACATTATCAATATTTTCTCTAAATTATGTCCTATTTGGTCTTTCAAGTTTTGTGGCTTCTATTATGGTATGATGTTGAGACTGTTCTTCTAGTACAACTTAAGAGTATTTTCTAGAACACTAATGTTCCAAATATATTGTATTTTTTACAAATATTTAAGAGAATTCTGCATGAGAATTGAAGCTCTTGTTCACTTAAATTGCAATGTTCAAAAAATCTGATCCTGCTTCTTTCCACAGCTAACCAATTGAAAAATCTGTATTTCTAATTGTGACCTACACAGATGAGAATTTTCGTAATGAAAATACTTTAGGCAATGTGGAGTAAAAATATTCAAATGAATGCTCACAAACCCCCAACCCTACACACAATAAAATTTCTGCAGGTACTCTCTTCTCATTATTGAGGAGATATCAATGGTTTTTAAGAGCCAAACCTAAGTGCTCCAAGACTGCACCTTAAGCCACCCAGCTACTGCCAAATATAACTTGGTTACAAGCTGTTTTGTTTAACTGGGAAGTTAGAAAATAAAGGCACCTGTTGAAAATAAACACACCTGTTGCGAATAAACCTCTTCTCATAATGAAGTGCTTAAAAGGCAGTGCGGTGGGTAGACAGACCACAAACTAAACAGTCCAGCAGTGGTGACTGTGTTTGTAACAATGTAAAAAAAGAAGTGTTAATCTTTATGAAAATGACAGAGATTTTGACTATCAAGAAACTTCTCATCTCTTAGAATTTCTATTAGATTTTATTCCATTTTCACTTTCTACTTTATTATTGTGAAGCACGAGATGAGCTTATATCCTCAAGAGCAACTTTTAAAGTCTACAAGCATACAGTAGCCTTTAAAATTGTAAATAAATACCACCCCTACTGATTGGATAAATGTGTCTCTCTTTATCCTACCTTTACATATACATTTCCAACTAGATGATCTCCAAGGTTATCACAAACGTTCATCTCCTCAACTTCACCGTATTTTTCTTCCATTTCTGTGAAGACCTCCTAAACACAAAGCAATCGGTTGAAAGGTGGCAGCACTTTAGTACAAAAACATTAAATTTAGCAGTTAGTAGCTAAAATGCAGAATGCTTTCCTTAAAAAAAGCAAAATATGAGTCTTTTTTTTACATTTCTGATTTCAAAGTAAGTACTTCCTTGGCCTGTACTGTGTCCACCTGCAAGTACAGCACTAACAGGACAGGGAAAACAGTAAGCATACAATTTTTACAGAATACATAAAACAGTGAAAACATATAAACCTTGTTGCTATGGTTTTACTCTGTTTTCTTCTCTACAATAAAAAGCCCTTTATTTTAAATTTACAGGAAGGAAGAGGATTATGGAATTAAAATGCAACACTGCTTAAATTGCTGATTTTTAAATTGAAGCCATACCAGAAAATCTTTAGCACTGTAAGTTTAAAGTTTCATATGAACTCCTGTGGAAAGAAGTGCTTTTCTCTGAATTCATCTAGTTGCGCTATACATACACTGAATCTAACATTTGTCTCAGCAAACCCACAAACACTTTAATCAAACACTTTAATGCATTTTTATATCTTCAACATACCTCAAAAAATTCATCATAATGTTCCTGCATTTCAACATCACTCACAGCACCTGTAAAAATAAAGAGTCATATCAATTAGAGGCTATACATAACAAGAGATTTTGATCATACTACAGTCTAGAGAAGCCTTCTGGATTATAAAAGATGCCATATAGCATGGAGCTAACTAATAGAAATATTAAATATAAGTACAGATAAAGAGCTTTGAGTCTCTAAAGTACTATGTCAAAATATTACATTGATATGATCAAATAAAAACAAGGTTTAACCTCAACCGAACCTGTATGCCACAAATTCAAATGAAGGGGAAAGATGTTAAATTTAAGCAATATTTTAAAATAACATCTGGTGTGTCACCTATCAACAATTTTACCTAAACAGAAGGCAAGTGTTTTGTCACTTTTTTGTCAATTTGTGTATTTTAAAGCATGATAATAATTTTGGATTCCTCTTCCTAAAGGCATAATTCTAAATATGTCTACCTCCCTGGTGTGTATACTAAAATTTGACAGTTCGCAATATAACAGCTTAGAATTTTTTTTCAGAATTTAGATCTTTTAGAATTTTGGATTTGCTCAAAGTAGTTACTGAAATTGCAAATTTTTCTCAGTGCCCTTGAAGGATACTTGCAACAGAGAGCAAGTTTCAAATTTAATTCTGTGTATAAATTTTTCTGTAGTCCTGCAGAACACCTTTTAATGCAAGACAAGCCAGCCATTTATTCAGGTTAGACTACGTTCATGCTTTAAGCTGGACTTTACAAATGACTGAAGCTTGCCTACTGCTATAAAAAAAAGTTGGGCTGAGCTTTCAGTGTTAATATTAAATTATTTATTCCAGGATACAGCAATTTAAAGTACATTAAAGATGTATACATTAGAGCCTAAAGTATTAGATCTTCAGCAGTTAAGTGGTTTATTAAGATCAAGCAGAAAATTTTTAAAAATTACACCTGCATATTACAAACCCTCCTGTTTTAATTTACAGAATGTGACAGAAGAGAAACTGGCCCCACAAAGCCGAGTTTATTTGCTTTGGGCTACTATGAAAACAAAGATCCTTTGGGCTGTCATTTTTTGCAAGTGTTAACATTCCAAAGAACCTGACATTTTTCTTCAAAGGCTCTAGTACTAACCATTCACACACTCTGGAACTTTATTGTTCTTTCATCCAGCTCAACCTCCTGAAGAAGGCTATGGGGCACTTGTTATATAATTTAGGCTAACAATGTTTCCACGTTTATGTTTGCTTTTAAGAGGGTTTTTTTTTTCCCCGTGGCTATATGGCAAATTAAGCAAATACCAAACATTAAACCAGTATTTCTAGACAGTTTAATACTCAACTATAGTCACAAGGTTCTGCCAACACCACTGATAACAGCTTACTAATATCTAATGATTTTATTTTTTAAAAAAAGATGACAGACAAGGCTTTATGAGCCACACTGGGAATAACTACATTTTACCAGATGAAGGAGTGCTAAAAACTTATAAGGAAATTCCACTGTCAATTCAGGAGATCATAAGCAACAGTTAGTTAATAACTACTTGAATGTCCTTCTAAAGCAGGAAGCATACGTATGCACAAGCTTTACAAACATTCATATTCCAGGGCTAGAGGTATCTGAACCTTGAGAAGCCCAATTACTAATTAAAAGACTCAGGAAAACTACTGCTGTTCAAAACTAAGGTTAATCCTCTATGACGGCAATAGAAAGGAAGACGGTTAAGCAACAACAACAAAAGCATTTAATAGCTATCCAAGTTATCAATTTAAAATACATGCAGTACTTCAATAGGGACAAATATCAAAGGAGGGAGCCAGGAGTTTCAGCAAACCTACTGACAACAGAGCTGCAGCTCTACCACAGGAGGTACAGTTGGGCTCTGGAAAGTGTTTACTCGCTTGTCAAGACACACTAAAGTTGGATACCAGCATTTAGAATGCTAAAGAATCTGTTCAAGACTATTGCAGCTGTACAATCTGAACAGCTCCACAGACCAAACTGCTGTTAAGTCTGTGCAAATTAGTTACCAGCGCATTGAGAATGTAGGGACAGAGTGGAAACACCCAACTTCACAGTTCTTGGTTTACTGAAAGAGTCTTAACTACTCAGCATCTGCATCACAAGCCAACAGAACTGTTCAAGCATCCAGACAAACTTACACAGCTCATTGTGTATCTATCTTGAATGCATGACAAAAACCTCAGATTACTTAAATGGGACACTAATTGATTTTAGAAATAGAAGCAACAATGTCTACATTTAAGTTAGTGTCTGATTTCACAAAGCATATCTAATCAAATGCTGGTAACTAATCTGAACTAGTCTACAATTCAACAATCAAAATAAGGAATAATCAAGTAAGACTTTATTACCACACAGTCAGTATTTTACTTCAATGAGAAATATTAGAAAATAACACCAATTTTTGGTCCTAAAACTTTTTTTTTTTTAATCTTGAACTAATATTGATGGTTAAATCACAGTGGTGCGTGAGAAATACCAGATCAACAATCCTGGCCATTAACTTCTGCCAGTATCACAGCAGGTGTGTTTTCTTACACCCATTCCTCTCTCATGAGGCATCATTAAATTAATTCATGACCATACCCAAATGCCTTTCCCTCCTCAGAAGTGCTTTCTAAGTTGTATTTTCCTAGGTAAATGTGCAACTTGATTTTGGAATCTGAATTTTCAAAGTACTGAACAAATTATAAACATGCACCTATCCTTAGTGGACAGTTGCCACAAAGGGAAGTGAAGTGTATTCTTCCGAAGCAGGCTCTAAATGGAAGCTGCATTAATCTAGGATAAATTACTGAGAAGCCTCAAATTCAAGTTCTCTTAACATTTACAGAGCACGAATATTGCTGAGGTTAACTTTTCATTGTCCCGTTCTATTAAACGGTGGAACCTAGTGGATGGCACAAAACATGCAGGGAGAAAGGTGGAGGGAAAAAAGCAGTGCAACCAAGACTGCTTCACAGGGGAAGTACAATTTAAAAATAATTTTGATTTATCAAATGATACTCAGATTCTCCTCATAGTTCTGGAAGTAGGGAGGAAGGTGAGCAGCACAAAAATTATTTGGTTTTTTTTTTTTTTTTGGTATGTTTGTTTTGGACACATTTAATGAAACGTGGTCAGTTTGATCTGTTAAACTAAAATGGTAGACCAGCTTAAGTCGACACTGAGCTCTGACAATCAAGCCCAGGGAACCAGTGAAGGAACTTGTATGAACTTACAGCGCAAACCGTCAGCAGACTGGGAAGAGTTTTGAGGGTTACGGTAAATGTTCAAGAGGGCAATGGTCTGAAATACAAAACGCAACAACTTTATATTACGGAAAATATTTTTAACAAGAAACGGGTTTCCTTTAGGGTCGCTTTAGCCGAGGCTGTGCTGAAAAGAGAGGTGGTTATTCTCTCCCAAGAAGGAGAACTTTCACTTAGTTGGTGTGACCTTTCTGAATCAACCTAACACTGCAAAGTAATAGAGATCTCATGATGATACTCCATTATTGCATTCTTTTTTAAAATTTTGTTCACCAGTATTAGCATGGAGGAGTCTTGCAAGGTTTAAGAAAGTATGTAATAGATGGCACTGAGACACAGTATTCCAGTTACAAGTACAGCTGTTTGAATTTGATTTCACAAAGGAAGTAATACAATAATTAGAGCATAACATGAAATCTCCATTTTCCTAAAAATGTTTAGATGATAGAAAATCCAGCTTTTGGAAACTTACCGTTCATCTCATATATACCTATTTTTATTGGGTTTTTTGGTTAAATCAAGAATTTGAGAAATGTCTGCAGGTCAAAGCATTATAAAGAATGCAGCTTTACTAAGAAGTGAGTTTCACTCTGCAGTGCAAAGGAGAATCTGCATCAAGTCCAATCTATGCAGTCTGTTTTACTTTTTGAACAGCACACATTTCACAAGTTCTTGATCTATGCGCAAGAACAGTTCCATCACTTGTCCTGTTTGCAACAGCTTTATGTCAGCAGCTCAGAAGCCAACATTATTTTCTTGATAATTAGGAGTGGGCTCTTTAACACCATTCTTTAAAAAAATTTCTCCAACTGTGGGACTTACAGTGTGAGCCGTCAGCCGTCTGTGCACTGTTTTGGGGGTTACGATAGATGTTTTGAATCAAGATGGTCTGCGGGGAAAAAAAATAAAAAGGGGAATTCTACTGGCTGCTGTGCATATAATAGACAATTGCAAAGAGACAACTTGTTTTGCAAACAGCTAAAAAGTAATATTTTATTCTTTAAGAGTTCCTTTTGTACTTTTGTATTGGCAGAATATCTTCCAAAATTGCATCCAGACCATCATATTATGAAAACAGTTTGAATTAACCACCAAGAAAGAGCTGCATTTGTCTCAACTGCTATCTTCAAAATGGGAACTGTAATGCACAGGAACCTAAAATGTGAGACTACGTGATACCTAACTTTCAGGATCAGATTTGTTACTGTAAGTCTAGGAGGGGGGAAAAAAATAGCGTGATGTGCACAGCATATAATATATAATGCCACAGGGTCTAAAACACTACATTAGAAAGGTTTTTAGGCAAGAGCTACATCTCATTTTGGCATCAGAAATTTCTTGGTGGAATTTCTGTTTAAATAATATAATAGCATCATTTGTTCACATGTTTCCGATCCTTCAAATAAGGACAATATCCTTTTAGCCCTTCTGCTTTTTACTTGAAGAATTAGCCCAGGCAGACTTGAAACCTTACATTTGTACCGTTCTTCTTAAAATCAAGTTGTCTGAAAAAACAAACCATGTTTAAGTTAGTAAACTAATATTACAAAATATCCAAACGTCCACATCACTGTAAGCAGCTCAAAAATTGAAATCTGATTACTTAAAACACAAGCTCAATGTTAGTACAAATCACAATCCCAAAATAGTTTTATCTTACATATTAATATTAGTCACAGTATGAATTCAGAACTTAAAGCAGTCACAGGACCAGCAACATCATACCTACATATCCTGCTCATTAAAAAACCCAATGAAACAACAACAAAAAACCCATCCATAACATCACATTTTAAATACACACATTTATTTTGTCGTGGGTATGGTCACACCAACAGAACCCTTGTGCTTCTCTGGCCCAGAAAGTTTAAAATATCTATGTTTTAGCCTACAATTGGAGAGAGCCAGAAGCGTGCATAGAGTGTTTCTGCTGAGTGGCAGCAATCTGATCACTCTGGATTGCAGGGCCTTTCCTAACACAGCTCTTCTATAAAGTAGCTGCACCAGCAATAGCAAAACAAGATAAAAATATTGCGCAAGGAACTTCCCATTGGTAAGATATCTGTTATTTTCTATCACAGCTGATTATTTTTCTGCATACAAATAAAGATTTCTGTAGTGAACCCTATACATCTACAAAGCACACTTGAGATGTCTCCCAGATGCATTGCTATATCAGTCCCAGACGTTGCTGGATGAATCTGCCACGCACTCATGACCCACTTCAGCTGGCAATGCTAACCACAGCTTCGAAAGCAAAGCTAAAGACTGTCCCATTGGGTCATATGAAGACTGATGTAAAACAAACTAAAATAAAAGTAGCTTGGAGGGTTGTTGGTTTTTTTGTTTGTTTGGCTAGTTTTTTTAAGCTTAAAAACAACTACTATGAAAGTTGTCTAATTTTGAAATATTTCCTAGTGGCCAATGATCTGAATTCAGATCTTAAACCACACAATTCAGCATGCTCTCCACGTAAGTCAGCAATGTGGAGCAGTTCTGAAAACTACCAACATCCATTTTTGTAATACCTTATTTACATTAAAATTATTGCATTGGTCGAAGTGGAAAATTGTTTTTGTAGATTAAAGTACCAGCAACAGTCCCTCCGTACTGATCAGTGCCTAGGCAAGCTCCACTAGCACTACTAAATCCACTTGTACTCTCATAAAGTTTAACTTCATGAACACTACTGCACTGAACTCCAGACACATGGACAGCATTTGCCTCAAACCAACACCAGCCCACTACTTCAATCCTGCTCCTACACAGCTAGAAGGAACTTGCAGAGGACTCCACTGCTTTGTAGATGTAAAGTCGCTGATTACGTTAACAGCTTCCACAGACACTACTTACCAAACAGTTTTCTCAAAGAAATCTATTTACCTGTATACCTTAACAATCAGCAGTGATAGAAAAAGTGTATTTTCCTGGAATGCAAACTTCAGAACTCATGACAACAAAAAAAACCCCTATCATCCACTGCACCTTTTGTATTTTGACAGGCATGCAGTCACAAATCATGCCTTTAATAATATTAACATAGCCAATTCTGTTGAGTCAATTGACATATACACCCCTGATCAACCAGGCAATTTGTTTTCAAGAAATAATTTTAACATCGAGAGCAAGTAAGCTGCTCTTGAACCTGAAGACCCTGGGTCAGAGTGCAAATACAATGACAAAAAAGTCACTTTTACTTATTAATTAGTTTTTTTCTATTATATGCATAAGGGACTTAGGTTCATACCTTTGTGAGAAGCAGAACACGCTTCCATTGCTCACAATTTAAAAAATCTGGGATGGTTTAAGTGCCTGAACACCACTGAGAAGGCACACTCACCTGAGAGTTAGCACAGGTTGGTCTCTACTACAGGCAAGCTTACAACAGCATCGCTTCCTGCAGCCATTAAGGGTGACAGGAGATAATTAGAAATGCTGGGAGAAGTAAATGGAATGCCCCCCAAAAAATCAAAAACCCATACAAAATGGGGCCAAAAGAGAACTAGTTAATCTGGAGCACGGTAAATATTCACTCATATCTGAGAATCTACGAATTAAAGTAGGAACACACCTTCACTACTCAGAGAAAACAAAAGAAAAACAAACCTGGCTAAATGTTGGTTTGTTGTGCAACCGAGAACATCTGTCTCCATGACGACAAGCTCCAATTTTGAAATAAAATGAACAGTTGACTCTGCAAGTGGAAAAAAAAAACAACAATCCAAGTAGTTACCTATTGGAATAGAAAAAGTTAATAAGCAATTTTTACAAAACAGATGCCTTGAATGTCTTAACCTCGATGTACAGAAATAACAAAGGAAAAAAATTACCAGAACTATATAGGAAAGCATTACAGCAAACCTGTTCATACTTATTCCTCTATCTTTACAGCAAGTCATCTAACCAACTTCACTCTCTACTCAAACCCGAAGCGCACTCATTCATGACACCAGCATGGGCAGGAGAGACCACAGCTGTTTCACCCTTATCATTCTCCACTCATCTTTGCATTGCTTTCACTGGGTGATGGGATGGGAAAAACTGTGAAAAACAGTCTGAAAAGTTATGCTACGAGTTATATTAATTGTCTTCATTCATGCAGTCCCCTAGTCTGATACAATATAACCTGCTTTAAAGTGCTTTTAAGCTGACACAGTAGTACCTACCTAATGTTTTGCAAATCACCTTTTTAAGTCACAGTCTAAGGGTAACTCAAACTGCTGCCAACACAGTGTTTGAAATAATGTGTTTGAAATTAATCAAGGAATAAAAAAAAAATTCATGTTACAAAGAGAAACCACATAAGCAAAATAATTTTCTTTAATCAAATAATTGCAATGAACGTAGTTAGTAATTTTAAAATTAAGCATTTAATATTTTTTAAACCATAAGCATTTCTTGAATTAACTATTACCTCATGATGCTTTCAAAACTGTAGCTTAGGAATACCAGTAAGACTCTCACAGGTAAGTGAAATTTACATGGAATGATGAAAAAAACTACAAGGAGTTTAGTTACCTTGACTAAGAAAAATTAATGCAAAATGCTGAAGGGCAAAAAACCCTATTATGGGCTATATGTGGGCAAGTGAAACAAAAGAATGCTCCTGGAAGAAAGATCATTAATTCCATGCTCATAGTTAATAGCAATTCTTTCTGCAATCCTGCATAACCAATACCATTTCATGGAGGGGAAGAAAATAAAAGTATTAAGGCATAGCTGATCTGTAGCAAAACATTCCACTGTAAAATTGTGACATGCTTACCCTTCATTATGTTTTTTTTATTATGTACACTTAGCAATACAATATACTTACTGTCTTTTCTGAATTCTATCCTGTAACAGAAAGAACACCTAACTATAAATTTCCCAACAGTGCTTTCAACTTCAAGACTTTTCTGGAGAGTTCTGCTTGCTTTTTGAATCGAAATAAGACTGGTAAAGGAGTTTCATGCGTGCTGTATTAGCATAGACTAATACCATTAAAGTGTAATGCATTATATCAGAAAGGATGCTACTACAGTAACAGAACTCAGGAGAGGCTTCCTATACTGCTTTTCTGACAGCTGAGCGAATCGTAAGTGGCAGGTAGCACTACAAAGAGGAAGGAAAACAGGAGCCTCACGGCCAGAGGCTGACAAGAGCAATTTAGTCCAGCAGCAGCACATCGACGCCCCCCTTGCATTTTTTTTTTTTTTTTAAGGAGGGAAAAAAACACGCTGGTTTGGTCAGGCCGACGGTGACCAAATCCTCGTTAGGAGGGCTTTGTAAGTACGCTTCCAACAACCAGAGAAACTAGAGACGTTCCCGACGGGTGGAAGGCTGCAGGCAGAAGCCTGAGGATCAGGATGCAGCAGTCGGGCAAATCCTCCGCACCCTGGGGAGGGGGGAGAAATAACCAGTCGCTGTCCTTGCCCTTGCAGCAGGAGCAGCTCTCGGGGCCGCTGCTGCGAGGAACAGAGGAGCGAACAAAAGGGGAAGGAGAGAAGCCCTTTCTCAGGCGGGAAGATGGGCTCCCGGCCGTCCCCGAGAAGCGCGGTCCCGGGAGGAAGGGCGGGTG
>VZTY01013944.1:86959-134600 GCA_013400935.1 Turnix velox
GGGAGAGGGGGGGATCTCGCCCCCCTCCTGCGGGGCGCGAGGGTGCTGCTCGCGCCACGCGGTGCCGTTGCTGCGCCTGCGCGAGGTGGCGTCCCTTCAGCGCCGCCCGCCGTCTTTGGGGTCGGTTTTGGCAAAGTGTCCTTCTGCACTTAGTCATCAGTTCAAAGGGCGCTGATGACAGGAAACCCGATATTAAAAGCCTTTGTTATTGCAGCTTCAAGTGCTGGAATCAGGTCACTGCTGGCGGGTGGAAAGGTGCAGGTTCTGAAAGCGTTTTCAAAGTTTGATAAACAGCAAAGAAAGATAATGATTTTAATTAAAAGCAGAGTGGAGGGTAGGGTCCAAGTGATTTCTGGTGATCCAAGGAATTATGGGCCAAGAGCTGCGAATTTGGATAAATTGAATTTTTTTTAACAGAGCAGTGATGGAATCATAACGTAGTTTGGGTTGGAAGGGATCTTAAAGATCATCTAGTTCCAACTCCCCTGCCATGGGCAGGGGCACTTCCCACTAGACCAGGCTTCTCAATGGCTCACCCTGCCTGGCCTTAAACCCCTCTAAAGAGGGAGCATCTACAGCCTCTCTGGGCAACCTCTCCCAGGGTCTCACCACTCTCACAGGAAAGAACTTCTTTCTTATCTCCAGCCAAAATATCCCCTCTTCCAATTTGCATTCATTACTCCTAGTCCTGCCATTCTGATTCCTATTAAAAAGTCCTACCCCAGCCTTTCTGTAGGCCCCCTTCAAGTATGGATAAGCTACTATAAGGTCCCGGAAGATTTTGTGTTACAGTCTGAAAATCA
Organism: Turnix velox; assembly: GCA_013400935.1. NCBI lineage: Eukaryota > Metazoa > Chordata > Aves > Charadriiformes > Turnicidae > Turnix > Turnix velox. Next base: position 87,763 of record VZTY01013944.1, read on the forward strand.
TGGCAGGAATATGAACTTATTTTGTTGATGCAGAAAAAAAAGAGCACTTGGTGTGAAATTCCCAATGGAATTCCCTGAAATATTCCCAAAACCTTTGAAAATACATCTGTTGTACAGTGTTCCAGTTGTAGTCCGTAGGACTAAACTCTAGCACAAGTGCTTGATGCACCTAATAAGATTATTGAAACTTATCAGCAACTCCAGTCTAGTTGCAGCCTGTGACAACTGGAATTCTCCAGTTGGTTTGAGCTGACTCAAACATTCAGTGACCCATTACAGGACAAAGACACTTGGCACCACTGTTCTTTCTGTACCTACTCTTTCAGGATGTAAAGCTCACCGGTATTCTGTTTTCATCCTTACTAAGGTGACAAAAGCTTTCTGCTAGAACTCCTGCCACAAGCAGGAGTCAGATCCCTTCACTCCTTCATCCCGCGTGACTTCCTTCAAATTCACAGCTGCGATCCATAAGTTAGAAGCAGAAATCCCCGGCAAAGTCAGAATTCTGTCTTGTTACCAGAGAACAGGTCTGTGCCCAATAAGGTTTTTGTGTTAGAGGAGGTATTTTCTATTCCTTCAGTCACTCACTGTCATTTTGCATCTCACCTGCACTTACTACTACAGTTCAAACTCATTAAACTAGCAGGAGCCAAATCCTGCAAATAAAAGAGTGATTTCCTTCTCAGAGAGTGAACTGAACAGATTCACTCAGCTGAAGTTCCAGAGCTAGCATGAGGAAAGATAAGGACAGCTTCTGTTGTAGCTTGAAGTGATACCAATGAAGGATAGCAGAAGCCTCTTTCAGTAGCAGTGTGTTCATAGATCTGCTCAGCTACCCTATGGGAACCTCCTGGGAGTCTTCATCTATCCTGAACCCTCAAGGGAACTACATCTGCAGTGGACTGCAATGAGCTTTGGCAAAGCAGTACTTCAGAGGGATTTTCATTTGCCACTGAAAGCAGCCTGTGATGTGTGTTTTCAGAGTGTATGCTTTAATAAACAGTACAGAATTGCACTGATTTTTGCTTTAATGTTTTTGTTAAACCCTTCAGCTAAAGTATATAGAAATGTGTGTTTCTTCCTGTGGAATTACAGTCTATTTTCACTATTGGAAAGGCACTGGGTTCTCACTCCTTACCTTGCAGAGCCCTCATTCACTTCAGATTTCCTTTTGCAGTACGTTGTGTGGTGTACTGCTGAGAGGAAGAAATGTTTTCCAGAAGGTAGTTTTAACCTGGGATAGTTAAATCTAAGTCACTTAACTCTAAGTCAGTTGTGCTGAAGTCTGCTGTCCCTGGGATCCACATTTCACAGTCAAGTAACTTGACCTGGAGATGCTATTAGAATGCAAACCCAAACAGCTGCTCTTATGTTGGAAATGTGCTTTTGTACGTGACAAGCAGAAGCCTTATGATGCCTCCAGCAAAAGCAGATGCCTAAAATAACTCGTTAGGAGAACAAGCTGAAAGAGCAAATTGTATGGAGTTCTGCTTTGTGGCTCTTGGAATCGATATGGCACCAGTAATGTCTGGCTGGGTAGAGTGCTTGACTAGTGAGATCTATTCTCAAATTTGTGAGATGGGAGTCCTACAATGCAGACTACACCACACAGGTCATGGAACTATTGAAAAAGTAGTACACTTGTGTCTTCCTCTTCATTTTCTCAGCAGTCCTCTGTACCAGATGTGCCACTCACACTGGGACAGTGTGTTCCATCCCCACCAGAATTTTCTAATCCTCTGTCTCTTTTGGTGTCCCATTAGCCTCCTGTGCTGAGCCTAGCTATGCAATGCTGACAAGACCCCCAGCACCATGACAGAGCAGGAGGACGCTGGGCCTGCATGGTTCCCATGATGTGACCCCAGAAGGGATCTTTGTGCTTTGCATAGCAATAGCAGCCAGTCTTTTCACAGTTTTTTTCTTTCTGTACATATCTAAGAATTAATTAAAAAATAAAACAAAATGTTTTTTATGTATGAGTTCATGACATGTCAATGAGCTTGAAATTAATCCAGGGTCAAAGAACTGCCTACACTAAAGGTGTTAGCAGTATTGGGACTGATTAGCTAAAAAGTGGGATATATTCCCCTTGTATTAATATAGCAGAACTGATAGTGGAAGCAAAAGATGCTGCAATGTATCTGCCTAGTGGAAAGGCAGTGGTGGGGAGAGTGGCTTCAGGCACTGGAGGAAATGTGTGGATCTGTCACAGGCTCTTTCTCAGCTTTCTTCAGTGACTCCACCTTGCATATGGAGCTAAGCTTAGAAGAAAGAGTGGGACTGAGGACAGGAACTAGGCAATGTGAGAAGAGAGGGGAGAAGGAAGAAGTGCCTTTCAAATTAATGTTGACAGCACAGCTAGAAGGATGGGAGGGAAGACAGGAACTATCGAAGCAAAGGAAACATGAAGGGTCTCCAGAGAAATGTGGGAATTAAAGTCAGAATTCCATGTAACTACTCATTATTGTATATTTTATTTTACCCGAATCTAAATGAGGACATCTGCAGCATTTTGGATATATTACTGAGCTTTATACATACTTTCCACTGCTAGAAGGTTGTTCCTATTAATGACTTACTGCAGATAACTCTGTTGCCTCAACTTGATCCGATCTGTGGGGTTAAATGGCACCACAAATCTTCCTCTCTTCTGGTCTGCCTTCTTTAGTCCAATACCATCACTGGATACCAACCCTTGATGAGGAGAAAATGGTGCCACCCAGATTTGGGTTGGAGATAAAGAGGTGAGAGAAAATACAAGGCAGTAGGGAAGCAGCTAGTTTTAAGAGAGTCAGATCAAAGATAAGAGGTAAGGGGAAATGGTTGTGAAACAGAAGACCACAATGCTTGGATATGGAAAAAAAGATGTTTAAACAAGCACAGAAAGATATCGTGGGAGTCAGTACATAACGTACTGAATGCATTCACTGGATAATAGCACCTTCTCGTTTCTGGTGCCCAGAACTCCATGTTAATTAAAGAGGTATCTGGAGTTCCACGCCAGTGCACAGGACTTGGTTTCTTAGGTTAAAGGGATTTTGCTAACAGTGTGTGTGTAGGGATAATTAGTAACCCGCAGCCAGCAAGCCCTTTGAACACTTTTACCAGCTTTGTGCTTGGAACCTCCTGGAACAATGCACAACTGTGAGGAAAGAGAGCCAATTAAAGATGTAACGTCAAAAAACTAATCAGAGAAGACAACTTGTGTGCATTAGATCAGAGCTGTAGCTAGTAATCTCATCTAATCTACTTCCATGCCTATACTTCACTAATCATCACGGTTATGTAATAGCAGATCTTATCAAAGATCCTTAATTATAGCAACCCCAGTAAATGCTTTGCAACACAGCAGAGAGAATGCTGAGGTCTTTGTAGCCATGGCCACCACATGGGTCTGGGGGAGGATTGTGCCTGGTGCAAACTGACTGTGGCTTTGTTTCATGAGTCAGGGTGACATAGATAGGCATGAAGGGCCAAGACACTGAGGGCATAGTGGCAGACCCTCTCAGAGTCCTCAAGTTGAGAGTTAATCACCATCAGGACACTGCTTTGGTGCTGTGAGTGAAGGTAAATGTCACTAGTCTACTATGAAGGGCAGTCAGTGGGGTAGGATGAGTGGAGATGAAGAGAAGCGGAGATGCTTAGTCTAAGAACAGTATTAGAGAAGCAATGGTGCAGAGACTACAGCACATGGCTGAGAGATTTAGGTGGCTTGTGGAAAATTTTCCTTGGGAAATTTCTGAGATAGTTCAGACAGTTCCTCTTGTCTGAGGTTGGTGTGTTCACAAAGGAGACAGAGTCCTGAAAAACAATTAACTTTATTCGAATAAAGGGAGAGTCCACGGAGAGATTCCTCAGGTGAGGGTGAGGTCAGTCAAATTGCTGAAGGGCATGGCCTTTTTTAATGCTAAATTGCCCTGGCTGCTGAAGTCTCTGCCTGTTTCAACATTGGTTTAGGGTAATTGGGACTTTCCCCGGCACACCTAAGACACATAGCAAGGCCTAACATTCTTCTTAAAGTCACATCTCCAGTTTCTAGTCGCATCTAGTTGTCATGACTCTCTGCTCTTTCGAAGAGAGCACCTTCTAGTTTCACTTTTTGCCAGATAATTGTTTGTAAAGACACCCATGTCATTATCAGATGCAACCCCTGATTAGGAACACTGCTGATTTGTTAACTGTTATTGGAGAGTGCCTTATGATGGAAACCTAGAAAAATTAATAGAGCCTCAGGATTTGTTATGTTCAGCTTGTTATTTGATGTTGTTTTTATTGATGTTGTGTTGTTCCAGCAAGCTGCTGGAAGATCTGGGGTCAAGACCTTCATTATGCTTGCTCCTCTATGTAAAGTGTGCTCTCTCCCTGCCCAGAAGAGCCTAGAAGCTAGACCAAAATGCTGTCTTCCTCCCTTTGTATAAGAGGCACAGAAATAAGATGGTTCTCCCAAGAGCAAGATGGACAGAAGACATTTGGAGTCATGATGAGAATTTTATAGCAGCCTTGATGGCCCAAATGCACTAGTATCTTACATCCAGCACCTCCTCTTCCAAACAGTGCTGTGGAGGGAACTCTGCACTTCAATTTCTTCAACTCCTCCCTCCTACAGGAAATGGCAGGACCTCTTAAGCTAGCAGTGAGGGTGAAGGACAAGAAGCACAGACCTTGTCCCACAGCCTGGGGAGTAAGAGTGGGAATGTTCTGCATGCAGTGTTGAGCACTGGTGTATTTGTGGCCTCCCCTCTTTCATGCCAAAAGGAAGACCTCAGTGCACAAGCACATTCAGTGGCCAAGGCTCCATCCTCACTTCTGACTCCTTCAGAGACACTTTTCGAGGCTTGAGGTTTTTCACCCCATCATTTGTGTTCTCCTTATGCAGATGCAAATGGCTCAGTTTATCCCTGCTTTCCCTCTGCCATAGCCCTCTAGCTCCCCTTTCAAGGCAGAGATCCAAGTTTTGTTCAGGATGCATGGTAGCCTGATCCTGAAGAGAAGTCAGTAGACAGGAGACTACTAAATCAATGAAGGTGGTTTTCCCAACGTGAGCCTCAAGAGAGGTTGTGGATCAGTGCCCACTCCTGTGCTTTCCCCAGATAAAAGCAAATAAGCAGCATCACTGTGCTATGGCCATGGTGGCTGGCATCCCTGTTGATCTCCAGAAAAAGGAGAAAACCATTTTTTCTTGCACTCTCAGTGCTTGTCTGTATAATCTCGGCTCTCGCTTCTCAGACCTTTCCCAGCCTTGTGAAGTGCTGCCCCGGGGCTGTCCCTAATCCACTCACCCCCATCACATGCCCCTAAGGTCAAAATGATTGACTGAAAGTAATCAAAGTCCCTCTGACAGACAATCCAGCTGTTCCTTTGAAAGAAATTCCTCTCTCTGCCCTGGGTAGTTTTGATAGAGCATTTTGTGAAGAAGCTGGTTTCTTTGCATCTTTCTGAGTACTCTTTGAAAATTTCTCCAGCTTGATTGCTGTCCCCAGGGACTTTGAGGCAGTCAAGGACAGCAAGGCAGCAAAAGGAGAGTTTGGGGTAAACCCTGGCAAATTTGGAGGGAGCCCTTCCAGTCACACAGCTGTGTTCTGTGGTGGGAGGATCTATCACAACAGTTTTCTCATCTAGCCTTTGCTGGAGCACCAAGGCTGCCTGGCTGTCGGAAGCAGTCCCTCTCCTGTGAGGTGCTTGGTGTGCAGCAGGAACTTTCAGATAAGGCTATGGGGACCACTTCATACATTGTGGTGGAGCGCAGGCTGGTGCAGGCTCTTCTGTGGCTGCGTGTTTATCAGTAGGGATGCGTCAGTTGACATTGAAACTGCTGAGAATTCCTTCCCTATCTGGAGGAGAATGTGCTGCCTTCTGGATGTGTGTGCCTGGTGTAGGAAAAGTGAAAAGAAGAGCAGGGTGTGCATAAATGGGTGGCCCTGTCTCCCCAGGTACTTTCTTTAACCTTCAACTTTTTCCAGTTCAGGGGACCTCCTGAGTCTTTAGTGGTCACCAGTCACCAGTGGTCACCTGAGTCACCAGGTTAGTACCCCAGTCTTCTATCTCTGCTGCAAGGACTTGTCTAATGCCCCTTGAGCCTATGCAAGTTCTTTACGTTTGCTGTCCTCTAGAAAGCAGCTTGCAGAGCTGCTCTCTCTGTTGCATCATTGTATTTGTTTTCAGCCTGGCTCCAGCGGGCTTCATTTGGTTAAGGTTTCCTGATACAGGAAGACCTTAGCTAACATTAGCTCAGCCACGGTGCATGTAAGGAGCAGGTTTTCCCTTCAACCCTCCTGGCACTCATTTCATTCCATCTCTTTCATACTTGCCTGACTGCATAGCAAGCAGATTGAACTCCCTCAAACGTCCAGGTTAATAAGCTGAATAATTTTATCTCACGATCAGAATTTACAAGGGGAGGTGAGGCTGTGGTGGTAGTCCAAGGTGGAAGGATGGAGGGAAAATGGGAATAGTAGGGTAGAAGGAGGAAGAGGCTTCTGTTGCTCCGTAGCAGCTAAGTTGTTCAGCTGAAACCTGTCATGGGACAATACCCTCACAGCAGAGGTTCTTTATCAGTAAATATTAGACCTAAAAATAGCAGCTATTTCTGCCAGTGAAGTAGAGCAGGAATATCAGAGCAAGCTGTTTTAGGTAGGAGGGAACCCCCTGCACATTCCTTTTGCTGTTTGCAGTTGAACTTGGCTCACAGCTCCACTTTCACAAAAACAAGGAGCATGCCAGATTTATCTTGAAATACATTTACAGAAGATGTTTTGTTAAGGAAGAAAAGCCCAGTTATAACAGCCTGCAGAAAGGCTAGGCACAATACACCTACAACAACCTCCTTGCTGCTTCCTTGTGTCAGACAAACCTCCCATCAAATCCAACAGGAGTTCTCCTGGGAGCTCTCTAGATGCTAGTAAGACAAATGAGTGAACAGGCTATTATCTGCAGCACATACTCCGTGAGTGCTGTGGAGTTTTTCTGCATCACTGGAACAGGCTGCCCAGAGAGGTTGTGGATCCTCCCTCTCTGGAGGTGTTTAAGGACAGGTTGGACAAGGCACTGAGCAACCTGATCTAGTGGGAAGTGTCCCTGCCTATGGCAGGGGTGTTGGAACTAGATGATCTTTATGGTCCCTTCCCACTCAAACTATTCTATGATTCTATGATCACCATCCCCTATGGCTTAGTAAAGAAGTGGACAGACAGGCAGTGGTAGGCCCCTTCTGACAGGAGATATGCTGTTCTCGGTTTGCTTTCCACGAATTGCCAGTGAAATAATCCTGTGACTCTGAAGAGCCTGGTGATGACCCGGTGAAAGACACTGCTACAAATGATGGTTGCAGAAGTTCCCTCGAGCCTTGATTTGCTTTGCTGCGGCTCCCTCCAGTGGTCTCTCCCTGCTGCGGCTGCAACGTGGGTCCTGCTCCCTTGTCCTCCCCTGGGATCTTAGAGCAGCGGAGAGCCCCTGTCCCCAGAATGCCCCACGTGTTGGGGAAGCTTACAGTCACAGCTCTTTGATGGCATGTGAAAAAAGATACTGCCTGCATTCACATGGATACTCGAATGAGGGAGCCTGATGTATCATTTAGGCAATGTATAGATTTTCAAGGGCACTGAAGGTGCCTGTGAGGGGAGTCAAAGAAGGGATCTCCTCTAAGGGAGTGAAGAATAACTTGGGAAAGGCTGCTATACTAGTGTGAGAGTACTAAAAAAAGTGTTACCAGACCAGCTGGAGTTGTAAGGCGACATCTGATAAGGATATGGGTGTTTCTACAAACGATGAATCTTTGCAAACAGAAGAAACCAGATAAATTTTACAAAGGTGTTGATTAAAACCAAACAATGTAAACATAGATGCCACCAAAACTCAATTTCCATATGGAAATTACAAACATAATTTCGATGTGAGTATCAGATTTTGATTTTTTATTAGGCATATCAGGGGAGTTTGGAAATCCCAATTACCTTGGAGCCAGTGGTAAAAGGGATAGGGACATTGTGGCCGGGGAAGAAGTAGGATAAAAAGAGGTTATGCCCTCCAGCAATTTGAGATCCCACCTGAAGAATGTCTCAGTGGACTCTCCCTTTATTCAGTCCTCTTTCAGGACTCCTCTGTCTCTTTTATGGGGACACAGTGAACTCGGGCAACAAGAACTTTCCAAACACATCTCTGGTGCAGAGAGAGGAGTGGGATGGTTATAGAGAGACCCTGCGAAGGGATGGGTATGTGACATCTCTGGAGCTCGTGGGAGGAAATCATAAGCCCCTTGCCTTGTATGGTGAACTTGCTGTAAAGAGGCTCTGGCATCTAAGCTCTGATATCCTGGCTGCCTGCAGAGTCCTGTGACAGCAGACAGCCCCTGCTGAAATGAAACCTGCTTGCAATCCCTCTCACTTCCCCAGAGCACAGGTGAAGGGAGGCTGTTGTTCTCCCATGGAGTTCTACTCAGCTCCCAGGGGTTTGCTCTGTCCTCCACAGCTGCACTGTCCAGCCCTCTGCACAGTAGTGTACTCATCCTGGCCTCACAAATAATTTCCTGACCTCAGCAAGAGGTGGGGTTCAGTCCCAATCAGGCTGTCCTTATCCACTGTGAGTGTACAGGTATACAACATCGACAGCAGGCAATCTTCCACATGAGACTGCATTTCTTGCCTTTGTCAGAGAGCCTTAGTTACCACAGGAAAAGAGGCAGAGGAGAAGATTCACAGTGAAAGCAATTGCAGTAGAAACTTGCCATCAGGCAGGCTCTTGGGTGGTAGCATGATGTACAGCCTAAACCAAATCTGTCATTTCTCTGCTGCCACCATCATCCTTCAGAGCCAGGTACGCTGCCATGGATCTGCTGACCCATGCTGAAATCAGGCACTGCTCTCTGCATCACACAGGTGCCTGGGAAAATGTTACCGAAACAAAGAAGCTCTAATCCTGTGAAAATATTATTTTTCAGTTATGATCGATCTGTCAGTCCTGTGAAAACATAAGCATCAAAGCTGCTGGCTTTGACACAGCTGAAGAGCTGGGTTGTCTCGTGTGAATTCTTCTCACTGTTGTTTTAGCCCTTAATTTTAGGACAGTAGTTGTAACAGAAGACTTCTTTGATATCACCTAACTAAGGAACTGTATTATTGGACTAGATGATCTTTTGGGGTCCCTTCCAATCCCTGATATTCTGTGAACTGATGAGGCTTACAAAAAATAAGGTCAGTGTTATTACTAAGTTACTAGCTATCTTAAAGCAGTTCCTTGGAGTCTGTCAAGAGATGCATGTTCACAACATCCAGCAGAACTATTTTTATCAGAGCAAGGATCAATAGTATATACAGTGCTAGTTTTGACAGTGTAAAGTAGCTCTAGCTGAAGTAACACTAGGTGCAGTAACACTAGGGGATGTAAATCTGCTGCAGGAAGCCTACACAACACTGGATAACTGTTGAAATGTCCTTTGGATGTAGTGGAACCAGTGTCCTGGAAAAGACCTATCATCAATGTGTGCTTGCAGGTCAGAAGGCCAACTGGATCCTGGGCTGCATCAGCAAAGCTGTGGCCAGCAGGTGGAGAGATGTGATTCTGCCTCTTTGCTCTCTGGAGACCCCACCTGGAGTACTGTGTCCAGCTCTGGAGCTCTCAGCACAAGGACATGGAGCTGTCGGGGAGGGTCCAGGAGAAGGCCATGAGGATGACACAAGGATGCGAGGACTGGAGCACCTCTCCTAGGAGGACAGGCTGAGAGAGCTGGGGCTGTTCAGCCTGAAGAAGAGAAGGCTGCAGGGAGATCTCGTAGTGGCCTACCAGTATCTGAAGGGGGTCTACAGGAAAGCTGTGGAGGGTCTGTTTGCCAGGACATACAGGGAGGCTGGCATACAGCAATAACACGAGGGGCAATGGCTTTTAACTAGAGCCAGATAGGTTTAGGTTGGACATCAGGAAAAAGTTTTCACTGTGAGGGTGGTGGTGAGGCACTGGAACAAGCTGCTCAAAGAGGTGATGGAGGCCCCATTCCTGAGGACATTCAAGGCCAGGCTCTGAGCAACCTGATGTAGTGCAGGATGTCCCTGCTCACTGCAGGGGTATTGGACTAGATGACCTTTGATGGTCCCTTCCAACTCTATGATTCCATGTTACTGAATGTTGGAATATTACTTGACAAATATTTTCTTATAGGATGAAAACTGATTTGAAACAACCACAGCAGGAGCTTTAGTTTCTGCTGACTTTGTTGGTATGAAGTAGTGACAGAACTGGAAGGTGACAGCATCATGAAGAGGGACGCAGAGCTCTCCTAGGACAGGGCAGCTGAAGCCACTGCTTAGTTCAGTGGCTAATCAAGAGACTATCTGGGCACTTAGATGATCCTAAATTAAAAAATCTCCCCTGTGCCTTCACTGATGCTGCTGAAAGGTTTTTTTCCACCGCACCTCTTGTCACTATGAACAGCTTTCCCATAGCCACTATCATTCAGGCTCATTTATGCTGCTGATATCAGTTCTCCTGCCCATGTTTCCTCTTCTTGCATTGAATGGCTAAAAGCCTCCCGTGGAGCCTCCCGTGGAGCTGGTGGAGGAACCTAGGCAGATGCTGGCAGTGGGCTGCCAGTTGCGAAGGGACCTGGGGGTTCTTCCCTGCAGCTCTGCGTCAGAAGACACCCTTCAGCCTGATCTCAGAGGGGCTGCATAGATGGGCTGGGAGGACACTGCAGTGGTCAGGAGACTTTTACAGCCATCTCAATAAGCTAGTCTCTAGGTCACTGATTTTTCAGGTTGCATCTACCACAAAATAAAAAATGTCTGAATTGTATTTCTTTATTATTATTAACAAATCGAAGGGAGCCTGCAAGAACAGACTCTCTGGCCCCTGATTGCTTCACTTTGCTGGGACCCCTCCATGGGCCTGATACACCTCTGGGGAAGAGGTTATTCTCCGGGGGTTGAAAGTACTGGGTATAACCCAACCTGACATGGGACATTTGAAATTATCTGAAAATGGCTGAATTGTTGTCCTGAGAAGTTCACACACTTACTACATTTTTTGAAAGAACACTCTGAATAAACTTCTTCTGAAGACAGTGGCATTTGCAGTGTGTAATCAGAGTGTTCACCACCTGGTAATGGATGTCGAGGGTCTGTTGAGGGTCTGTTGATGTCTGTAGGAGATGAGGGGGGAATGCTGGTCTACCTTTATAACAGTCATTAAAATGCAATGTTTGCAATGGCTGGATGGCAGCAGATACCCATCCAAGCCTGTTTCTGTGCACTTTTCCATGCATGGTCTCTCTGCCCTTTGTCTTTCTCAACAAATTGTCAGCTACAATGAGCACCCTAAGGCAAGATACGTGTCACTTCAATCAGAATGCCAATGCCTACAAAAGAGCCTGCTTGTTATTTTCCCCATATAAACTGCTTTCCTAAGCAGTTGTCTTCTCTGGAATGTCATGGGAATTTTGCTGCTCTGTGTTTCTAGACCAGAAGTGGCTTTAAAGTCACAGCTGCAAAAAATGTCCTGTTGGCAGTGCCTGGTAATTGAGCAGTTAGGTATATTGATGCAGGCTCGTTATCAACTGCTATTGACTTTCACATTGTACTAAATAGCTGGATTAACAAGGTCAAATCATATGTCTGTCATTCTTCACTCTGTTTGGATGTGGTAGAGACTATGTGTCTGACCCTGAGCACTCCTGCAGTCCAGCTGAAGGTTGGGGAAGAAAAATAAATTGCTGCTTAGTTCATCTTTCTTGATGATTTCCCATCCTCACTCTGTCGTTAACTATGACCCGTGGAGCACATAGTGACATGTCCAACACCTTTTACTGAGAGAGGGCAGAGCAGACTTGAAAATCTGGCTCTGTGATTAGGAGGCTGATGGTGTGCCAATCCCTCTTCCAGCACAGCCTTATGCAGTCATAGAATAGTTTGAGCTGGAAGGGACATTTAAGATCATCTAATTCCAACCCTGTGGGCTGCAGGACCAGATTACTCGAAGCCCCATCCAACCTGGCCTTAAGCAAGTCCACAACTTCCCTGTTCCTGTGTCTCACAATCCACACAGTGAAGAATTTCTTCACAGTGTCTAAAATCTCCTGTCTTTCAGTTTGAAGCTATTCTCCCTTGCCCTATAGCTACATTCCCTTCTAAAAGTCCCTCCCTACCTCTCCTGTAAGCACCTTTTAGGTACTGGTAGGGCACTGTAAGGAAGGGCTTGACTTCGTTTGGGCCAGGGAAGTGCCTTCAACTTAAGAAGTAAGTATGCAGGGGCAAGTTAAAAATCTCCAGAGAGGTTACCTCCACAGACTACTGATATCTGGAGGGTAAAAAGCTGAAGGAAGAGGTGTGAAACCAGGCAGCAGCATCTGTGAAACCTCAGCTCATACCTTTTGTTTGTCTGATAACATTGCTTCCCTCCTCTTGCTTATCTGTGCCATACGCCAGGTATTTGAAGAATAAAGCACATTATCTGGGAGGGCTACTCAGGAAAATCTAATTGTCTATGAGCAAAAATGAGCTTTGAAAATCAGAACCTTGTACAAGGGTGAAAATAAAAGCTAATATAATCTGAAAATGAGCACTTATGTCTGTCCCTTATGTAGAGAATGACATTGATAGATGAAGCTGATGGGATGGGTGAGATTTCTGACAAAGTCAGGCCATTTTGTAGGTAGTTAGGGTGTTGGTGCACTTCAGAGATTAAAAAAAAAAGTATTTTATATGCAACTAGGGATGGTAAAAATGACCCTGCTCAACCCCTTCCAGAACTGTGCAAATTGTCAGACCTTAGTGCATGTTTTACCTGAGTGCTTTGTAAAGGAAAAAGCAACTCTGCAGAGTAGAAACCTATGGGAATAGATGCTAAATGGATGTAGAGCATATTGTGATCTCAAGCGAAGACTGCACTTTGCTTCTGATATGCTGTGAACACACTGGAAAAATTGCCTGCACTACAGTTTATGGAGATAAGAAAACACTTACCATCTGTGGTAAGCCATGGGGCTGCCATGTCAAAACCCTAGCAATAACATTCGCTGAAGAATGAAGAAGGGTAGGGTTTTGTTTGGGTTGTTTTTTGTTTTTTTTTTTCTAGGATAATGTCTCTTCTGTTTTATATTAAGACATTTATTACATGGTGCTACAGGGGCTGTGCTTGTACTTCATAGCCTGAAATTTTCAGACTCTGGGAATCCCAAAGGGAGAGGAGCAATTTGAAGAAAAACTGTCCTCATTTTCTCAAAGACAAATGCCAGTCGGTTTTCCATGCTTTTGTTAATTACAGCAGGCATATTCTTTGCTGATTTTTTGCTTCTTTAACCACGCTAGATCCTTGCATGTCAAAATAACCCAGCTCCCTGGATTAGAGCAGGGGATTGAAATGAAGCAACGCAGCTCCAGTAGTGCAAAGTGGCTGAAGGACTGTCCCATTCACAGTTGCAGCCTCTTGACACTCTTTGTCTTCAGAAACAAAAGAAACACCCTAATTCCAAAAGAAGGTAAGGAAAGAGAGGAGGAGCAGAGTGCACAGGGACTGGTGTGATTGGTGTTAGTAGTGCTGGTTGGAAGCACAGGGGAAAGTGTGCATGCCAGGCTGAGATGTGAGGCTCATGGGAATGCTTTTCCCATCAGGAAACAACCCGTTGCCCTTGGTGGTTGCTTTTTTTACAACAGTGGGCAGTAAGTGTTTCCAATACTACAGTCAATGTGGTTGTGCCTGGTTCCTCTTTTCCCCCTTCTGTAGTAATTATTATCAATGTCTCAATGTCTCCTTTCTCATCTGGGAAATACTGCCTGTCCTAGAAATGAGGCAGAGTCAAGGGAGCTCCCATGACCACATTTTACTGTTGCAGGAAAGATCTATTGTCTGCCTTCTTTCTCTCATTTCTCTTACCCTGGGGCAGGAGCCAGCCTCAACCATAGGCTGGGACAGTGAAAGGGGATGGTCACAGCAGGGCCATGAAGGCGGTCAAATCTTCATGCCCTTGAGAGAGTGATGGCTTAATTTTTGCTGAGGTGTTGTGAAGAGTAAGAAGCTCTTTGGAAGTGACAACTTTTTTGGCTATTGTGAAACAGGACTGTAAAACAACACAAACCCAGAGGAAGACAAAACAGTATTAAAAGAAGGTTTTAATCACTTATCAGCACAAAAATGCATAGAGATATCCCAGTGAATAAAACTGAAATCTGAGGGGAGAGCTGGACAGGATTTCAGAGTGAGAAACCACTCACTCAGTGTCAAAACAATGTGCAGCCCTAGAAGAAGCTATATGTCTTAGGTAGCTAAATGAGGCTGCAGAGCATTCCTCTTGTCATGCAGTAGGTGGAGAAAGAACACCAAGTGTCGGGCATATTACTTAGTGCAAATTTTTATTTGCTCATCTGCGTGAATGCTCTTGGAAGCCTCAAGAACTGCTTTTGTACATACAGAGCCAATCAAAGGGTACACTACTTAAACCTTTATAACTGAGACCATCCTCAGTAGACCTCTGAAAAGCTCCTCTGTGATCAGCAGGTCATTGTATCACCCCTGCAAGTGAAAAATGTTATGCAGAGACTTTTGTGTTTCCATGACATGGGTTTAGATTTAGGGCTCTGGATTTAAAAATGATTGCTCTAAATTTCCCTCTTATTATTGCACCCACAGCTGCAGTTCCCTTTCTCTGCACTGCTCTTCCCAGCTGTGACACACAAAATTCTTTTCTTTCTTTCACTTGACAGCTGCAGTGGGGATTTTTCTGTTTGCTTGTTTTCCCTTACTGTATTTGGTTGCCTGGCTATGACCTTTTAACAAAATACATAAAGCGTCTGGGGAACAAAAAAACAAAAGGGAAAAGAGGAGTTGTTTTTGACTGGAGATGCTGTGACAGTCTTTGTCATTTGACCTTAATTATACACAGCAGAGCCATGGTCATCAGTGCTGCTTCAACTATCTGAAGTCTCATCCCATCTACTGTGCCTGAGCATCAAGCTTTCCTGTGGGTTAAAATCTGGGAAATGTGATGCTTTTCAGCTTGATTGTCCCTTAAGTTTGCAGTTGTCTCCCCAGGAGCGTGCTCCAGTTACCTCACAAGATCGTAACAGACGTCAAGGGGATGGCTGGCTCCTACCGACTCCTTCCCCTCCTCCAGTGATGCAGAGGCAGCCATAAGCCTGCAGTGCGTGACAGCTGAGAAGAGCCGCTGAGAGCAGGCCCTTGGCGTTGTCAGTGCTCACACACAGTGACGCACACAGAGCCAGTCTTATCTCTTTTGTTGGGCAGCCTATCGTGCTAATCTTTTTGCTGCTAACCTCCACCACCCTTGTGCTAATGCTCATCCTCCCATGAGTGCACATAAACCCAGCAAGAGGATTTGGGAGCAGCTTAGACAAACGGTGTGTTCGGGTCTTTCCCTGCCAAGTGGTGGGGTTTTTTCGAAGGTTCCCATCACTAAGCTACTGTAAAAATAAAGTCTTCAAGTCACCAGACAGCTGCCACAGAAACAGGCTTGTGTGAGAGTATGCATCCAGGCATAAGAGATGGGGGATTGTTATCCCATCAAGAAAGAGCTAGATTCTTTTGCTCTGTGTTAGGCTGCTGGATGAACAGAATGGTTTGTGGAATCATAGAATGGTTTGGGTTGGAAGGGACCTTAAAGATCATCTAGTTTCAATGTCTCTGCCTGTGGCAGGGACACCTCTCACTAGACCAGGTTGCTCAGTGCTTCATCCAGCCTGGCCTTACACACCTCCAGGGAGGGGGCATCCACAGCCTCTCTGGGCAGCCTGTACCTTTTGAGCCAGATGGAAGCTGTGATTGTTCTGTGCTTCTCCTCAGCAAAGGGAGATTTGCAGGTCCTATGGCACTGCACAGGTATGGTGGAGGTTCAAAGAGGTTCAACCCTATGGTTGCCTGTTAAAGGGTGTGCTCCCTGCGGTAGAATTTGGGTGCTGTTTGTGTTGTGCTATTGTGGTAGGTTCTCTAGTTAAACTTTAAATAACCTGATTATGCAGGTAGTCTGTGTACACACGGTGCCTGATGGAAAATCTTGTTTTCAGTCTCTGTAGTACTAACAGGTCTCTTGATGCCTCTCACTCTCTAATGTGAATCAATAATGTGACTTGCATGCCTAAACCCCCTTTCATCTGTGTCCCTTTTGGACTGATACTCCCTTGTTGCCCTGCCCACTTCCTGCCTCTGTGAGTCAATCCCCTTGGGGCCTCTATCACCCACGAACAGCTCAATTCCCAGTGCCAGCTTACACCTGAGTACTGAACTCCTGCAGCATCACCTGTGATTATGTAATATTTGTAGCTTTCCTGCATGGTTCAGCAATTTATGCAATGACATCTACCTTTACTGTCTAGTGTTTCACCTCTGAGCCCTGCTCAGTCAATGAGAGGCAGACTCAACAGGACTGTGTGGTTCACTGCAGCTGGCTGCAGGGTTTGCAGAGCACCCTTTACAAGAGCTTCTTGTTCTGCACAGACCACACCTCTTCCCATGAGATCATCTCTTCTTTTACAAACCTGCTCCTCCTCTCCTTTCCCACTGCATCACTGCACACCTTGTTCAATTTTCCTCTTTCCCTGAACCAGCAGATAAAGCCACTTTTCTTCCTGGCTGCCACTCCTGCAATCTCCTTTCCCCTTCTCCAGACAATGGAGTCTCATCTGCTTCTCCAGCCTTCCACAAAGGCTCTTAGAGAATATCCATTGCAGAGCATTCTTTGTGGTAGCCCTTTTCTTCCCTGTGTGCCATACCTTTGCAATGAATAGGCTGGGTGTTGATCCTTTGAACTGAAAAAATGCTTTAGGATTACCCTGCTAAAACTCTGTAGGATGATTTGCTAAGTAGGCATGTCCATGTTGACCATGAAGAGATAATATACATCTAAACTGTTGAGGACACTGCAAGAAAGGAAAAAAAATATAAAACTAAAGAACCATGTGGCAAGTTTTGATTTTCTTTTCTTTGAATATATTTTTTTAGAAAAAAGAGGTCTCAATCTGAATATATAATATATTTTTATTTGTGCAGATATTTATTTTTAGTGGTTCATACCATAAAAGAGAATAGACATAATGTCTCCATTCCTCCAAAAAATAACCAGGCTTATAACTCCTCAAACTGTTTTATCACTTAGCATATTTTTTTTGCTTTAGATGAGTAAATATCATGTCATAAAACAACCCTACACTCTCAAATTCTCTGGCCTGAAAAATGATGTAATTTCCAGAGCAAAGGGTATATATTATATAGCAGGGTATGGAAAGCTCAAGGAGATGATCTGGTTGCAAGGCAGAGGGACTCTCAGTATACTGCAAGCTCAGTGGGGCTACAAGAGAGGTGATTTTATTAATGGAAAAGATTATGGGGGAGTGAAAAGGGCTCAGATTGCCTTTCTGGGTGAGAAGTCATTTTACTTGTCGGTTCCTAGTCACCATGATGATACTTGCCTCATCTGGAAAGTGCTTTGGGTTCTACAGATGGAGAGAGACATCATTGCTTAGCAGCCATACATTTCCAAACCTGCTCCTGTGCCAGTTCTCCTGCTCTCTGTGCATACTGGATGCTCTCATCACATTTCCCACTCTCTGGGCACTCTGTTGCAGACTGGGAAGCAAAGAGCATCTCTCATTCCCTATGTAAATCCATTGATGAAAACATAAAATGCGTTGTACTGCTAAAACTTGCTGAGCTTGTCTGAATAAATGCCAAGGATTAACAGCACGTAAATTCACCATTGATTTGACAACAATGATGTTATGTGCCCTAAACACTGATGGGATTTGTTCAGTGTTTAGGATGTGGGCTCTGAGGTGGAAAAAAGGGATTGCTAGTAATTTTTTAAGCCTCTTTGGCTGCACCAAGGCAGACTGTTGGTATTATATAAATTATTTAGATAAAATAAATATCAGAGAAGAGTGGATATTTAACTTTTCCAGTGTACAGATGAATAATAAATCTGACTGCAGATTGCTATAAACCAGGAAATTAAAATTGCCCCATCCTTCTAAAGTAGGGAGGGAAGGAGGAGATGTTGGAGCAGAAAAAGCATTCGAAAAGCCAGCAATAAAATAGAGGTTTGTGCCTTAACAACAGGGGAATAAAGATTTCTTTCTAGGTGGGAAACTAGAAATGCTACCCCCCATAACTTGTCCCCTCTGTGATGACTGTGTGGGTTTGGCATTCAGCAGCTCTGCAACAGTAGTCCCTGTTGGACAAAAAAATGTAGTGAGAGTGGTGGCCACCTGGGACAAATCTTGTGGTGAGGGAAGAGGGAGAGAGATATGCTGACTGACACCAGAACAGGCTTAGTCCCTGTCTCTTTAAGCCAAGCTGCTGGAGTGCAGGGGCTAAGTGGCTGGTGGCTGTTTGGGAGGCTTGAGAATTTCGTGGAGTTCTCTAGGGACATACTGATCGCTCTATAAAAGCAAGGCAAGGTTTTGAGATATATATATATTTAAATACACTTGCTGAAAGTTAGGCTCCTAGATCTATATTTAAACTTCTTAATACATGGCTTGATTTTCAAAGGTGCTCAGCATGTAGCAAGCTTCCCACTAACTGGCTTCTTTCTTGCTATGAACTATCCTCAAAGAGGAGTTTTCAAGTGTTCTTTTTGCTTTTAACAAGAAATACTCATTCATTGAATAAAAGAATGTAACATCTTCCCTCTCTCATGTCAGCCATCCCACTGTTTTAGCCCTGCAGCCCCAACCTCAGTTAAGTGTGGTGTGGAAATTGCACTGATAACATGGCTTCACCTCCTCCTATCCATTATAAAATATAGCAAGATATCAACAGCATTCAAAACTTGTCATAAATCCTTTTTTTTAGTGTTCTCTATGGTATTTAGTGGGGGTTGAGGTCAGAGTAAAAGGGCTTTAGCTGCAGTTAACATCAGTCACTTTCTTCAGCATCATCCCAGACATGGTAGAAAGGCCTGGAGCTCCTGACTTTGACTGTTCCTCAAACATGGCATGCACATGTTTGAGGAAGAGGAATCTTCTAAAGACAGGACTTTTCCTTCAAAAAGAAAGAAAAAAGTGCTCAATATTAATTTCTAGGGCAAGTTTTAATCAAGTGCTTAGCAGCTCATGAGTCTGAACTGATAATGCTGGTTCCCTGGTGAGCCCGCCCTTTTAGCTTCTCTGCTTGAGTACTGACTTCTATGGACTTCTTGAATCCTTTCTAAAGCTAGGTCTGTGTAAGGTTAAGAAAACCATGGTTGGTTTTTCCCACTCATCAGCTCCCTTATGGGGATTCTGTAGCACTGTCCACTGCAGGAAGACTGGTAGGTAGAAAACTTACAACATAATCAAATTATTACCTGCCCTGGTTCTGTGTGGCTGTCATCAACTCCTTTTTGTACTTCACAGAAATGATCCTCCAAAGGGAAAATTTAGCTTGATTAGCATGCTGCAACAGTTTTGTCACTAAATATTGACAGAGATTTTTCACTCCCTTGTATTGTCACAAAACAGGTTACATCTAAATACTGAGGACTATCTAAAAGAGTGCTGTCATACCTTTTTGGGTTGGCAGATCTGTTTGAAAGAAAAAGCACTAGAACTCATTCCTGCTTTCTGTCAGGCCACTCTGAAGAGTTACATCCCTCTACAGGTTAACAAAGACTAGTGAACTCAAGAGGATATGCAGGTCAGAGCAGAGAGGTTACCTTGCTTGGCTCTCCTGGGACTGCAATACGGCAGCTGGAAAGAGCAATCCAAATTATATTAGCACTTCAGAATTGAATTTAAGCCCTTCTCAGTTACACCTGACCAGTTACTTAAATGCTTGGTTTTCTCTTAACATTTGGCTTGTAGAGAGCTTGGCATAGGGTCTGAAAGCAGCACTGGTCTCACCTAGAAACCAGCAAGTAGGTGTCAGTCCCTGGGACAAACTAAGAGGAACTAAATGCAAGCACAGATGATGCTTGATCCTTGACCCCTGCTTCACTGAGGAACATAATAGAGGATTTCTGCAGCTTGTCTTGGGCAATAATCTGTATCAAGTGTTTCATGTACTGACAATTATGCATTAAAGTTTAGGAAGGGATTCTTTTATAGGTAAGCTGGACAGCAGATTCTAATGGAATACCTTTTGAGGTAGACTTGCATTCTGAATTTGCAATAAAGTATTGGGAAAACCTGCCTTTGAATGTATGCATTAGTTTTTCTTTCTTTCTTTCATAGGAACATCAACAAATCTCTGATGAGCTCAGTAGGTGATAATGGTGTACAACCATTGTGCATCCTGTGAGAAATCTGGTTCCCTGAACTGGTGTGAAGTGATTGCTTTCTCCTCTTGCTCTGAATTCTTTGTTTAATCAAATGTCAGTAGAGTTCAGTAACTGTCATTTCCCTATTGATATTCCCAGCTGCTTTTTCATTCTGAGCAGAGGCACAAATCACCCTGGATGGGATGCATCTTGCCAGCTTCCTCTAAGGTGTCTGTCCAGGCTCTGTGATTAGGCAGTTGAGATGTAGGTACTACTGAAAGGTGTCTCATTACCATGTGAGCCATCTGGAAGTATCTGTCTTTCTCCACTAACTGGACAGGGAATCTGGACAGCTCATTTGGGCTGGGTATCCAAGTTTTATATCACTGGTAGTTAGGTGTGGTGAGTTTCAGAAGCGTGTTGCCCAGAGGAATGCAGACAGTGTGAAGTCTGTATCAGAAAAAAACCTTAAGAACTACATTTCACTGAAGTATTTTGCCCATGAAAGACAAAAATGTCCATTAAAAAAAAAAAGGGTATGAGTAATTCTTGGAAGAGGCATGAAAATAAAGGGCCCAGAAGAAACTAAAAACATTAAATCATAAAGTTGGCTGCCACTTTTCAAGTATTTGAATGTGTGGTAGTATGCATAGTTTTAGATTAAATTTAGGTGAAGATGTATTTGTCCTTTTCTCTCAACTTCCTATTCCCATCATTCTGCTGAACATACAGGGTGCTCCAATCACACACTGAACACACACATGCTCTGATCCTGGAGCAGACTTCAGACCAAGGATGAATGATGGATCTTACTGGGCTTTCCTGTGAGATGAGTGGTGGTATGTAGGCAAGTGGTAGCTCTCCTGGTTCTCTAACTAAGAGCACTGATGTTCTGCTTGTTGGTGTCCCTGAGAGAAGTACAGCCTGCCTGGGCTCCCTTCTTCATCCCTGCTCCAGTACTCCACTCCCATTCCTGCATGGGGAACATGCTGGAGGGCTGAAAGATGAGCAGAGAGGAGGCTGCCATTGTATGCATTGTGTGCACTGTGTTTCTGGTGTAACCTGGTTTGGGACACAGAAAGGGGACTTTCTGAACACACTGTAAGGATTGTTCCCACTCCTCAGACATAGCAGGGATCCAAACAGTATTCAGACCCCAAAATCTATCTTACATATCAGGGCTCAGTTTCCATGTGCTCCACTACCAGTCAAATAAATAATTTGCCTTGTATACTTCAGAGAGTGACTTGAGATTTGAACCTGTTTCCTTGTATCTTGCCTTTCATTCTGCATGTATCAGGTCACCGCTGCCATTTGATTAAATACAGATTAGCCAGTCTGTGGTACTGAGTGGCTGAGGAGAGATTTTCTTGTATCCAGAGGATAAAGACCCAAATCTCATAGAGGTCTTGAAATAAAATCTTAGTAGCACTTTATGGCTTTTGTTTGCCTTCCATTCATTTTCTTGAGCAAAATGGCAGATTTGGGACAAGGGGATCGAATGGAGGTTAGGTCTGTCTGTTGTGGTTTTTTTACTCCTTGCCTTGAGAAACAGCTGGAACATTTGGGAACATGATTTTAGAAACACTTTCATAGCTGACAGCCATGACAAGATCACAGGGTCTTTATTTTCTGGAACTTGGTGAGGCTGAACCTAAGCTCTTGTCTATTTTCTTAGTTGTCTCTGCTGCCTCTTTGAGCATTTTTCTGCTGTTTGCTTTTCCAGAAGGAAAGCTTCTGTAGTGGGATCTTCTGGTTCTCATTTTTCTTTGTCTGACTCCATGTGCTGCATGGTGAAGGATCATGTGTGGGAGTCAAGGCCAAGGTCTTTCCAAGATAATGTGGCATCTAGATGCCAAGTGATGCTCAGTTGAATGTCACCTTGCCTCAGTGCTTTTCTGAATTTAGCTCCTCTGGCCTGGATTTATCCTATCTCTCCCAAAGCACTGAAGCTGGGATCTCAGCCACCCCCAGCCAGGAAAGGATGATTCAGCCCTTCAGCTCTTGGACTTGCTCTTTCCTCTCTCTCCCTTGCTACAAAAGGTGCTGAGATGCATGAGACTCCTGATGTAGGTGCTTCTGCTGTACGGAAGACCCTTAGAATGCAGATGGCTCTAGTGGAAATGAGGTGTCAGCCTTGTGTCAAGCTTTGCTATGGAGCCAGGTAGACTTGCTACCCTTTTGCTGCCCAGCTATACCAGCTCTCCGACAGAGCTCACTGCTCCAACAGTGCCCCATCCATCCATGGTGGCAGATGACCCCTTAAAGGCAACCTTTAGTGAAACAGAAATGCAAAACAGCCCTAACCAGAAGTGCACGTTAATCCTTAACTAGAAAAGCAGGATCCGTATCATGACACCAGGAGATAGATGCATCTCCTAGTTCATTCCTAAATCAAAACAAGGACACTCTCAAGAACAGCTTTGGGACTGCTGTTATGGTTGGTGACCAGAGGTTTTTTTTCTTCTTTCTTCTGGCAAGAATTTGTTTGCTAAAGTTTCTGTTTTGTCAAACCTATGTTCATGCACTGCATTATGTGTTATTCCTGCTTCCCTGCCAGGATTCCCACACCAGTGCTATCAGGCCCCTCTCAAGTGGTGGAGACACTTTATGACATGTCACAAAGAAAAGTTCCTCTTTCTTCAACCTGAATCAGACCCCTTTTTCCTCACTTGAAAAAAAAGAAAAGCTGGTCTATTTCTGTTTCAAGGAGGGACAGAAACACAAACAAATTAATGAAAAGCCAAGGATGGGTTACAAGGACCCACAGAGCAGCCCTAATGCACGAGCATCCTTGAGATGCCTACTGAGGTGTCCCATTTTACCTGCTTCATCCCATGAAGGACCTGCCAGTGCCCCGGGGACAGACACCCCGTGTCTCACAGGCTGTTGCCTGGCATCATCCCTCCGGCAGACCTGGCACCGATTCCAACCAGACTGTCGTTTCCAGGTCAGTCTCCGCATTTCTGCTGACCATGTTGCCTCCATCATGAGATCATGTCTTTCCAGAGAAATCCCACTAATGCCTTCATTCTGCAAGACCAGTATATATAGGGGGAGCTTCCCTGGGGCTGCACCGTGCAGTCCAGCCAAGGCATCACTGTCTCCCCAGTGGCAGTACTGTCCCTCCTGCTTTCCCCTTGCAGCCTCAGGTCGCAGCAGCAGCAAGCATGGACATTACCATCCAGCACCCCTGGTTCAAGCGTGCTCTGGGACCCCTCATTCCAAGCCGTTTGTTCGACCAGTTTTTTGGAGAGGGTCTCTTTGAGTACGATCTCCTGCCTTTGTTCTCTTCCACTATCAGCCCCTACTACAGGCAGTCCCTCTTCCGCAGCGTTCTGGAGTCGGGCATTTCAGAGGTAAGGGCCCTTTAGCTTCCTTTTTCCCTATTTTCCCTATTTATGTCTCTCCGCTCACTCCCCCAGTCTGTGTCTAGCCAGTGGGTGCCAGTGACCCCATGCTAGGGTGCGAGGGGACGAGGAGGATTTGTTGAGCATGGAGGGAAACCCTTGCTGGAAAGAAGGATTCCCTTCAAGAGACTGAAACCATTTTGGCTCACAGAGTTTGTTTCCAACATACAAAAGTCTACCTCTGCTGCCCTTGCTCCCACCAGCCGCATGGTGAGGGAAGAGCTAAGCTGGTCCTGGAGTATGTGCCCACGAGAGCAGTTCAGCATGGGAAAGGACCTCAGCAGAGGGAAGCTTTCTCTAACCGCCTCCTCTGCCTCAGGAGCTCAGAGTGTTTTGCAGACTTTTTGCTGGAGGACTCAGGAGCAGTTCTCAGAAGGCAGTGTGTAGAAGGATCATGTAGCCATGGGGACTCTGGTTTGAAGCTATGGGACCGATGCTTACTCCTGCCCTCTCCTGCTGGCTTCTTCCCAGAACTAAGACCACAAAGAAACCATACATCACTGAAAGAATGAAACATGTACTATTAGAGAATATTACTCTGGTTTTCATCCCCTCTTGCTGGTGGGCTCAAATGCCCAGTGCTTCTGGGAGATCTCTGAGTGTAAAGGGGTCTTCATCACAAGAACAGTGGTGAGAAATGATGCCTCTCCCCAGAGCAGTAGCACCACAGCCTCCCAGTGTCCCTGGGTCCCCGTGAAGAGAAGGAAGATCCCTGCTGGGGCCTTTAGTCACAGAAAAGAATACTGTTGATGCCAGCAGACCACCCCTTCTCTTGCTTTTAAGCTGATGCAACACTTGCACGGCCTCCCTGCTTAGAGCTCAGGTCTTACTGTCTAACCATGTTCATTTCAGGTGAGGTCTGACCGGGACAAGTTTACAATTATGCTGGACGTAAAACACTTCTCTCCCGAAGATCTGAGTGTGAAGATTATTGATGACTTTGTGGAAATCCACGGCAAGCACAGTGAAAGACAGGTAAGTGGAAGTGATGGTGAAGCAACTGGGGAGTTGAGCTTTGTTTTCATTCTTTCCTGTACTTATCAGCTGAAGAAAAAAAGAAAAAAACCAGAATGTATTATAAGACTGAGGTATTTTTCAGTTGTCATTATTGGCATGGCCCATTCCCTTAGAGTCCCAACCTGATTTCTGAAAATAACAAGCTAATCCACTTCTCTTTTGTTTATTTTCAATCATCATCTTCCATAACCATCAGATGATGATGTCCATTGTTCACTAATAACACAGGACCAGACAAAGAACATCATCTGGCACTACTGAAGCGTGGCTGAGTTTTCATAAGCCAGAATCAGTAGTGAAAACAGAGTTTTCATATGCTGATCAGGGAGAGAAAATCAAGAGCAAACAAAACAAAAGAAAACCAACTGAGTGCCTCAGGCTTGGAAACTTTTAACACATATGTCATGGAAATATCTGTGGGGGTCAAAAAGTAAATTATACCAGCAGGGGTTTAATTCTCCTCTTACACTTTTTTGGCCAGACAAAATTCTGGACTGCAAACAGTATGGATTTTTTAATATAGATATTTTTTCCAGAGGAAGAAAGCAGCTGTTTCCAAGGCTGACTTAAAGAAAAAAATACTTTTATCATTCTTTTGGTCCAAAAGAAAAGGGAAACAGGACTCTGTACTTTGGCTGACACAGTGTTGCTCCCTAGTAAGGCCATATACAGGCTCACACACACACATTTCTTTTACCTTGCAGAAGCCCAGACTTTTATCTCCAAGCATCCTTTGAAATCAGAGGCTCCATACAAATCAGATCCCAACTTATAATATGCCCAAAATCTCACCCTGCTCAGCTTTTTATCACTTGCCCCCTACAGACATCTTAAATAGGATAAAAAGCAGAGATGCATCCAGTGTTATCAACACTAAAGCCAGGGTGAATGTAAGCCTCCAATGAAACTGTGGGTTGGGATGGAGGGAGGCATAGTATGGTTTTGGGGGTTACTGATGGGCCTTTCCCTCTTCCCCCACTGC
This sequence comes from Turnix velox, assembly GCA_013400935.1. Taxonomy (NCBI): domain Eukaryota; kingdom Metazoa; phylum Chordata; class Aves; order Charadriiformes; family Turnicidae; genus Turnix; species Turnix velox. Next base: position 113,339 of record VZTY01013944.1, read on the forward strand.
CTCTCAGGATGACCATGGCTACATTTCCCGTGAATTTCACCGCCGGTACCGCCTTCCTGCCAACGTGGACCAGGCTGCCATCACCTGCTCCCTGTCCAATGACGGCATGCTGACCTTCTCAGGCCCCAAGGTCCCTGCCAACATGGACGCCAGCCACGGCGAGAGGCCCATCCCCGTGTCCCGGGAGGAGAAGCCCACTTCTGCCCCTTCCTCCTAAGCCCACCTGCTGCTGGAGTATGCAGGCTGCCACCGTCTGCAGGTCTCATTCCCAGAGCCGTGGCAGAGATATCAGTGAATACCTAGAGGGGTTTCTTTTGTTGGTTTCCTTCCTTTTGTTTTTCTTTTTTTTTTCTCCCCCTTTCCCTTGGATGGGACGAGGGGCTGGGTGAGCAGCTGGTGGACTTTGAAGCTGAAACCTGCGAGCTGCGCGGTGGGGATGGTATGGATTGCGTGCTGTTGTTCTTGCTGGAAAGGTCTTTGTCTGGTGCTGTAGTCCATGACCACAATCAGGTAGGAGGGAGTGCAACCAGTCATGCTGGCTCCTGATGTGCCAAGGGCTTGACGTGAGGCTTGGAGCTGGGGAAAAGCCCTGCAGACTTGCTCTGCCCCACGCAGAGTCCAAAAACAAAGCCACAGAACCAAGCCCCACAGCCAAGATCCTGCATAGATCAGTGTGCCACGGGCTCCCTACAACTGCAGGAAAGAGAATAACCTCTTACCTTCTGGGGTTGCTACCTTTTTTTTCTTTTTTTCTCCTCACAGAAAAGTCTTTTAAGTGTATCTGTTCACATCACTGCCCCGTCATGTCCCTAGGGGACAAGATGAGAACAAGCACGTCTTTCCACTGTTGTAGGCACTCCAGGGAGAGAGGGGGGCTTGCCGCTGTGCAGAGGCTTCACATCCCCAGCCAGCTCTCCCAGCCCACACGTATCACGTTGTTTCCCCTTCCTCTCACTGTAATTCTAGGGTAGCTCCACCTCTCCCACTGGTATCTGGCACTCCACCTGAGAAGGTGGTCAGTGGCGGTCAATAAAGAGATATAGGAAACATGCAATTGGCTTTGGAGGTTTTTTGTTTCTTGCTTTCTAAGGTTTCTGAAGTTGAAAAGTGAGTGTGGTGCCAAACAGCATTTGGAGGAAGCGCTTTCCACCACTGGAAATGTGTTTTGTTGTGATGACTTGCCCTTTGTTTCATGTTCCAATTTCTAAAAACTAGAAATAATGGATGTAAATTGAAAGAGGGTAGAATCAAGCTAGATATAAGAAAGAAATTCTTTATGGTGAGGGTAGTGAAGCACTGGAACATGTTGCCCAGAGAGGTTGTGGGTGGCCCCTCTCTGGAGGTGTTTAAGGCCAGGCTGGACAAGGCACCTGATCTAGTGGGAGGGTGCCTGCCTGTGGCAAGGGGGTTGGAACTTGATGATCTTTAAGGTCCCTTCCAACCCAAACTTCTATGCTTCTATGATTCCTGTCATCCTTTCTTTTGAGAAAAAAAAAAGGTCCAGAAAAAGGAACAGAATTCAACAGCTAATCAAGCACACCATTTCTTAAGTTAATTGCATCAGTAAAGATGGCCATGCAGGCCACGTTTACATGACAGGATGTGAAGGATTTTATCTGAAATGACTGATTAAAGCTGTTTGATGATAGAGTGAGTGGGCATAGGTACTATTCACCCTGCCATTGCCATGTATGAAATCTGTGGCTCCCAGACCTGCACAGATGTGAACACTGAACCTTTACCACTCATCTTCATTCAAGTAGCTTTCCACACAGATGGAGATCCAAGGTGTTTAATAAAAGCATAGAATCACTGATAACGATGCATCTCCATAATTGACCTCATGGGTAAAATGAGTTTTAGGCAGAGAGTGCTTTTCCTCTTGGTAAGGATCTTCACATCTAAGGTGTGCAGTGGAGCTTCTGAGGTGCACCGTGTCTCCTCTCCTTGGCTAAGAACACTTTGTCCTCAGGAGCAGACACTGATTTGCCTCAATCCACATACATCCAAATGCTCTCAGATCACACCTACAAAACAGAGCAGGGTGACAACAAAACATCCTTCTTCGGAAAGAGCACAGGTCAATTATTATCAGTGGCAGTTGAGGACAGCTGGGGAAAGAGTGTTTGCTTTGGCAAAGAAACAAATGTGACAACCTCTTCCCCTTTGCTGATGATTAGCTGTGAAAAAAAGAGAAAATATATGCAGGAGGCTTTTTTCCCATTACATGGTTTAAATGTTAATTCAAGCCATAAATTAAGAAGTTCTGGGCCTATTTAAAATTAAAAAGCACTTTCTTCTGCAACAAAACCCAGGGAAGGCTGTGAGTCAGGGGCTAGGACATTTTCTCTAATCCAGGGGAAGTGAGTGTGACCCAGGGCTCAGCACTGTCCTCTGCCTGTGAAGGGGATGCCAGGGGTGCTGGAAGCATTACTGGGACCTACGTGGTGGCACAGCCCACATGGAACAAGAGAGCCAGTGGAGAGCCAGGGTGAGAGACATGGCTGCAGAAGTGGGGAAGTGCCACAGAAGCAGAGGGAAGAGCGAAAAGGGGGGGAGGTTATTGTCAGGTAATTTTAAAGTGAGGAATCCCCTTGGTATCTGGCACTGTTTAAAATTTATTTTACTGAGATTAATTATTGGGCAATCCCAAAGCTTTCTACCAAAAAAAATGTGCAGCCTGTTGCATTTGTTTCTCCAGGGAAAAGGTGTGAATGAACGCATTTTGGGGAAAGGGTGATTTCATACCAGGAGGGAGCCTTATAATAGCAGCTGCCTCCCACTGCTTTGCCCCTGGCCTCTGATCCTGTCCCCTTGGGGCCATCTCCCCACTGCAGCCTTGGTATCTCCCCTCCATGTGCTGAAATCTCTCACTGAGACAAGAAAATGAGGGAAAAAATCTCAAATCTCAGCCTCAAACATATAGTTTCCAGTCAGACCTCTAGTTCTGGAATACCCCTCTTCCTTCTTTTAAGCACTTGGCTCTGCAAAAATTATTTCCCTTTGCTGAGAATAATTTTTATTTAAAGAAAGTCTTTAGCCTATGATAATGGTTTGAGAGGGAGCTTCATCACAGCTCTCTGCACAAATTCATCTGCTAACATATCTTTAATACTCTTCAAGGATTAACAAAATTTATTGGAAAATTCTTGGTTAGAAACTCAGTGGGTGATTTTATCTGGGGGGGAAATGCAGCAGAGGAGCCTGTCCACAGGGCAGTGACGGCACCTTTCAGCATCTTGGTGGTTTGTTGTAGGATGGCAAGTAAATAATAGGTGTTCTGTTTCCACTCAGAGTGCTAACCTTGCTTGATAACTTTACCTTCCCACCCAGAGAAGTTGTTAATGGGTCCTGAGGGATATGCACCAGACACTGACCAAGGGGAGAAGGCTCCAGGGACACCTTATAGTGGCCTTCCAGTACTTGAAAGGGTCCTACAAGCAAGCTGGAGATGGAGTTGATGCAGTGATAGGGCATGACGTAGTGACAGGATGAGAGATAACAGCTTCAGACTGGAAAAGATTTGTTATCAATAAGAAGTTCTTAACTGTCAGGGTGATGAAACAGGCTGTCTGGAGAAACTATGGATGCCCCATCCCTGGAAGTGTTCAAGGCCAGGCTGGATGGGACTTGGAGATATCTGGTCTAGTGGGAGGTGTCCTTGCCCATGGCAGGGATGTTTGGAGTAGATAATCTCTAAGGTCTCTTCTAAACAAAACTATTCTATGATTCTGTGCATCCTCCTCTAAGCAATTCCCCTTCTTCCCACAGGCCCCAGTGACCTAGTGGTGGTGTCAGCAACTTGGAAAGAGCAGCAGCTCCTGGTTTGGGACCTATGCCTTCCCTCCTTGGCATTGCAGGGTACTTCACTTCTGTCAAGATCCCCTTTTCTCCAAGAAAAAGCTGGCAACAAAGGCTGGCAGAATCTGACTTAAAGACCTCCAGCCTGGATCCCTTCTACCAGAAGGGGAGTAAGGAGGATTCTTCTTGTTTTTGTAGGAGAAGGCACACAGAACTCCCACAGTCCTCTCTGTAAAGCCTTGAGAAATCAGCAGATTGCTGAGACCCTTTTCCCCCCTCTTGTTTATCTAATTACTTTTGTCCCCTAGCTTCTGGCAGGAGAACCGGGGAGAGAGGGAGGTGTTTTCGGGCAAAGCCAAGTCCCCACAGGGTGGCAGCCTTTCCTGAGCTCTGTCTCCCTTTCCCTCCCACCCTCCTGCCCCTTGTTGCAGCATCTCCCCCGGGACAGGGGAACCCAGGGCACAAAGATAACAAGCATCTGGACCCAACAAGTGTTGCACAACCCTGGCATTTCTTGGTTTCTGATTAATTTACAAGTTATTCAGTGTTATATAAAGATGGTGAGTAGCCTGCAAGTTTACCAGCATATTTTCCTTTTTTTTTTTTTTTTCCCTTTAAAGCAAATTTTGTTCTATGCAACCAATATAGCCCTTCATCTCCTTGGCACTGTGATCAAGATTTGGGCTCTGTTACACAAGTCTCTAAAAAAAAGCAGTCACTGCCTCCATTGTCAGTAAAACGGGGTTTCTAACACACTTCAGAGCAGCCAAATTTGTCTCAAAAGCATGTGATTGACACACTGGGCACACCTCAGTGGTTTTTATCTTCTGTGTCAGGCTCATAAATTTGGGAGACACATCCTGAGAAGACTGCAATGACGTGGGCTCTGCTTACCCCGAACACAGACTTTGTCCCTCCGGTGTGACCCATGGTCAGGACTGGCTTGAAAAACCACCAGCTCATGTGAGAAGAGTAGGTAATTCCTGAGTCCTTCCTTTCCAGCCCGTGATCCAGCCCCAGGGATTTTCCCGTGGAAGGCGCAATCCCTCTGTATACAGCTCATGCAGGGGAGCTGGAGCAGGGTTAACATGGCTGGTCCTTAGTTTGCAATTAACTGGGACTTTAATAGAAAAACATGAGGTAGGAACACAGTGCAGATGTTTATGGCACATCTCAAAGTACAACATGAGTGGAATACAAATGAAATCTTAATCAGAGAGGCTGGAGCAAGATGACAGAGTGGCATATCTCAGACAAAACTCAGGAGATTTGTCTCCACCTCTAACCACAGGGTACAAAGAAGTGATCTATCCCAAACCACAGAGACATGAATTGAGACGTCTAAGGGCCAGGAAGTACTGGTGTTTGGCTACTTTGCAGTCAGGGGAGAGACACAGCTACTCCTGGGTTATAGGCAGAAGCTGTAGGGACTCTACTTCTCAAAGCACTCATTGCTTGCAGAGTTTGCTGCCATAACTTGCTGCAACTATTTTGGGGTGGTTCCTTGGTCTGTGTGAGGATCCAAAAGTAGGGGGAAGACCTGTGTTGAGGCAGTTCAGTTGAGACCTCTGAAGGGAACAGACATGGATACAGACAGCATGGCGTTGCATGGGGTGGGATTGATAGGTACCAGGGAAACAAACAACACAACTGGCCATCGGGGCCCTGCTGGGAAAAGGGAATTTCCATGCTCTGCTTGCAGTGCTTTCTCTGTGAACTTTTCATAGTTGAGTGATCATTTCATTAGCCTCCTGTCAGGGGAAAAGGCACGCAGCTTTCATCAGACTCTGCCTTTAAGGATGTCAGTGTGGCAAATCTGTAATTATCCATATACAAGTATTTCAGCACATACAAAACTTGGGGCAGCTAACAGAATATTTGCACCTGTCTAGTTTGAATTCCTTGCCTTAAGTGCTCAGAGATGCCAAGCTGAAGGATTTTTACGTGTCCATTTAACCATTCTTGCTTTCCTTCCAGCGAGCGATGCTGGACTTGCATCTCGGTCCCTCCTCGACGGGATGATGCTCTCGTTCCCTACCCGCCTGAGTTCCCATATGGGGTGATCCCTGCTCCTAGCAGGTCCCACTCGGCTCTGCTCCACTCCCCAGATTTGATCCCCAGTGGCTGTGGGATCGCCGGGAGGTGGCAGCAGCCCCTCGTCTTTGGAGATAATGCTTCCCCTTCTTGGAAGGAAATTTCACAGTGAAAGGTCATGCTTGGTATTTTTCTGAAGCAGCTCCTATATGTTCCTCCAGAGATTTTTCCCTCTCTCTTCTTCTTTTTCTTTTTCTTTTTTCTCTTTCTTTTTCTTTCCCCCATCTCAGCGGTAATTGTTTCAGCGGTTTTTTCTTTTTTTTTTTTTTTTTAACTTTGACACTGTTCTCCTAAGGAAGCAGAGCAGCACCATTGCCCATGCTGTCTCAGTGTTCCACCCACTCAGGCTGATATCACCCCCTTGCCCAAGGGCTTAATGCACTGGTTTCTCCCCTCCAAATTGCTAATCACAACGTTGGGTATATATTTTTGTTTTGGTATTTTTTGGGTTTTTTTCCCCTCCGGAGAAGTCACTGGGACCCAAAGCTTCTCTTCCACCTTTGCCAACCCTTTTCATCCCCATTGAACCCTCCCCAGCTGTCCTGAGCTGTGCTAATGCATGGAGGATGGGATGTGTGGGGCCACTCTCATACAGAGCCATGGGGAGGGAAAGAAGGGGAAGCTGTCCCCCAAACTCTTTTGCTCTCCCCATATGCAGGACATTACCATGTCAAAGGGGTCCCATTTTTGTCCACCTTTGTCCCTTGTATGATGCTGGTACGCCTGGCTGAGGGTTCACACTGGAGTGGCATTTTGCTCAGACAATGTTTATATTGAGATAACTCACCAGGCGCCTGTCGCCAGAGCTCAGAGGTGAGCTATAAAGAGTTCTGAAAGAAGCCTGCTTCATAGTTTTTGGTGCTGACTAAGAAAGGTCTGGGGTTTAATTTCCTGCATTTTTTTTTGTTGTTGTTGTTTGTTTTACTTAAGGAGAAATATTTGGGATGTCTAGCCTTGTCTCTGCTGGTTTTGCTGGAGGGCTCCTTGGGTGTTTCAGAGGATTTGTATGTTGAACTCTCTCACAGTGTAAACAAAGCATGTCAAATCCATCCCAAAGATGTTGATTTTCCAAAGCATTCATTAAAAGCCTGATCTTTCTTCTCCAAGAATTTATGAACTACTTCCAAATAGTCCAACAAACAGCAATGCAAAAGGCCTGCCTTGTATAAATAAAGTTTCAACAGGCCATAGGGGTAAGAAAAGCTATACATAGCTTTGTTTCAATCTCTGTATGTTGCATTATTTCCCCTGTGAGGTTCACACTTGGCCTTGTTCATGGGAATGGATGCAAGAAGCCCAACAGGCTCATTCCACTTCTGTAGGATTTTGGTTTCTCTTGATGATTTCTGCTTCTTGTTGATTTTCAACATTTCATCTTAGAGGTTCACCTTAATGTAATGTAAAACAAATAACTTTGTTGCATCAACACAGAGAAAATGGAGTACAATGGGCTTCATGAGCGATGGCGGGGTGATGGAACAGAGTATGTGAAAGGCTTTTGTAAAGAAAAATGATCATAGAATCATAGAATAGTTTGAGTTGGAAGGGACCTTAATGACAATCGAGGTCCAACCCCCCTGCCATAAGCAGGGACACCTCCCACTAGACCAGGCTGCTCAGTGCCACATCCAGACTGGTCTTGAACACCTCCAGAGAGGGGGCGTCCACAACCTCTCTGGGCAACCTGTTCCACCACCCTCACTGTAAAGAATTTCTTTCTTATGTTTGCTTATGATTGCTCATGTGTTTTTGCTAGGCAGTAGTTTCTCTAGAAGTGCACACCAAGATGTGACTGGTAAGCCTGCCAGGTTCTGGTTATTCTCTTCCAGGCACTACTAATACACTGTCACTTAAACTTATTAAGAAAGAGAGGTATAGGATGGGATGAGTGGCAGATGCAGGCAAGAAATGATACTGAAGAATCCATGAAATTGTCTTTGATGAATATTTCCATCTTCCTCAGGAAAAGCAGCCCAGCCCCACACCACCTTCTCCCCTGGGGACAAGCCAGATTACTCAGAGAAAAGTCTCCAACTGAGGTAATAAGTATAGATCAACTCATTTCTGGTTCAGTAACGCAAACTTAAGCTAAAAGTACATAGCAGAGGCTGTATGCCTTTTTCTTCTGGTTTTCTCTTTAGATGAGACAGAGTGCGGGAGCCACCCTAGCATCTGAAATACTTTCAAAAGCTCTCCAACAGAATACAGCAGAAATCTGTGTGTGATCACTGTGCAGCTGGACTGTGCAGCTCTCCCTCCCTGTGGCTGATGCTCTGAGGCTGCTGCTGATGGGGACTGACTTGTCATTTAAGATTCTCCTTCAGATTTGTTCCTGGCAAATCACAGGAGGTAGCCTTATCGTATGTCTCGTGTATTTAGGTCATAAACCAAGCAGCTGAAAACGCAATCATTTTAAGCGAGAGATTAAAAAAAAAAAAAAACAACAGAAGAAAAACCTCCAAAAACCTAAGAAATCCGAGTCTGATGGCATTTTACCTGTAGATTTTGGAGAGAAAGAGCATGAATGGAAGGCAAAAAGCATATTCATTGCATTTGTGGTTTTATTTGCATGGGGTTTTCATCATCAGCTGTTGCCAGCAACGTTTTTACACAAGGGATGCTTTGGTGAGGGGGAGTCCACCTGAGATGAGCAGTTACTGTGGTAAAACTCCCCTCTCCCCGTGACTGCCACATCACTTGGGGCACAGGGGAGTTACTCAGCACGCATTTGCATTATAGAGAGAAGTCCTTCAATAAATCAGATGTGAGCTCACGTTTCTCAAGCATCTGAGGTGAAGTGCACTCTTTACCTTGGAAGTGAACCAGACACTGAGGTCTCCAGCATATTTTGCTGTAGCTGCAATGTCTCAGGACATGGCCAGGTCAAAGATTTGTAGACAGAGGGAGTATTTTTCATTATATCTTCTGTCAGGGCTGGAAAAGTTAGAGGAGGTTTTGAGCACTGAAGCCAATCTACAAGTCAGTGAGGCCTTTGAGAGATGAGACTTGACCATGATTGTTGCGTTGAGTTAGACATTACGCTTTTCCACTGCTGTAGTCTCTAGTCTGCAGGGATTGATTCTGCAGAGGAGAGGGTGGCACAGAGGGGGCCAGCAGTGGCAGCAAGATTTGACATGTTATCTGCCAAAATTTTCCTATGCCTGTGCTGCAGTCCTTCCAGGAGTTCACATGCACTGTCAGCACTCAAGTAACACAAGGTGTCTGCCAGTAAGTGGGAGGAGGACTAGGAGACTGTTTAATCTCTAGCTCACTTCTCTGATAAAATGTAAGGGAAGAGAGGAGAATGTCTGAAGAATGCAGAGAGGAAAAAAGATGGGCACGACATTCTCATTCTAAGACAAGTGTGAAAATTAGACATATTTTAAAATATTTAAATGTGCTCTATAGATGTATAATATACAAGTGCTGGAAAGAAAACACTGTTTTACAAAGGAGTTGTCTTAAGTCTGGAAGGGGTGGGTACAGGAACTTCACCAAGCGCTTCTGCTGCTGTGGCTCCATGCAGGGAGATTACAGGAACTCAGGCAGCTTCATGAGCCCTCTGTGGGCAGAGTGGGGGCAGAGAGAGTGAATTATTACAGCCCCTCAACAGTAAGGACAAAAGCTGAAGTGTGATAAGATTTAAAAAGACGGTGGAGAGGCGGAAGAGGAGTTGCATGAGCAAATGCAGGGTCCTCCCAGCACTTTCTTTGCAAGTCAGTGAGCTAGCTCTTGCCAAGGGCACCCAGTTCCCAGATGGGAAACATTTATTTGGTTACCAGCACCCAGGAGGACATTAAGGGAAAAGATCAGCTGAACTGAAGTTCCTCTATTAGCTTAATTAGCACCGGAGCACAGGCACCAATGCCAGCCTGCAATGCTCACAGGGGTTTGCTGAACTTACATGAGCCAGGCATGTCTGTGTCTGGAGGATGGATTTTCTGGGACTTTGGACCTGGCTGGTGAGTGCTCATGGAAAAATGCATGAGTGTTGTTACTTTCAGATGGATACTGAAACAGGCTGCCCAGGGAGGTTATGGAGTCTCCTTCTTTGGAGACATTCAAACCCTGCCTGGTGCCTTCCTGTGTGTTCCTGCTCCAGCAGGGGTATTGGACTAGATGATCTCTTGAGGTTCCTTCCAATCCCTGATATTCTGTGATTCTGTGGTTTGGAGAAAAAAGCTCCCATGGAAAGTCCCTGTACCTAGCAATTCAGAGGCTTCTTGGGAAGGCCCCGAACTATCCCCAGTATGAGGCAACTGAGAAGAGGCCTCAAGAGAGGAGATAAAGTTGTGTGTAGGTGGAAAAGCCCCTACCCATCCCATGGGAAGGGCCTGACTTTGGACTGGGTTTGTAGGTGAGGGCACAGGGTTTCCACCTGGGGCATCTCTGGTGCATTATCTGGGCTCCTGCAGACAGTGCACAAAGAGAGGGAAAACAGACACTTTAGAATTATTATTATGTACTGTGTGCTCCATAGCAAAGCAACAACTCCCACTGCTCCAGTGAAGCTCGGGACTTTTTTTACTGGATACCTTGTCAAACTTCCTTCAGTCCAGCATCTTCTTGGTGGCCACTGCCTTTCGGCCCATGCCCCAGTCCTTGGTATTACCCTACACCCAAATTGTTACAGTCTTTCTGAGTCCAGCATCACCACCCTTCTCCAGCCAGCTCCCATCTGCCCTCCAGCAGCTTGCTTCTGCTCACCTGGCAGTATTGGTTCCTGATGTTGCACCCCTGGGGCAACAGCTCTTCAAGATGTTGTTGGCAGCTGTGCTTTCCAAAGACCAGCGTCTTTTTTCTGTGCTGGGAAGGAGGGCTGGCGAGCAAAGAATGGACACATCTGGTGCACATAAGGGAAGGCAGCCATTAGTAAGTACACATGCCATGGGAATGCCAAAGAAGTCATAGATACAGCAAGGGTGTGCCTACATATATACACAATGCATTTCCATTATGCTGCATTGGTAGCCAACTGAGTTGCATCTCCAGGGGAAACCTGTGGTCTTGCAGTCTTGTTGCCTGTGAAGGACTTAGATTCTCCACAGAAATTACTGTTTTGTGCCTATGCAGCACATCACTCATAAATCATGGCCAGATGCAGAAGGCAAGCCTAGCTTTAGCCATATGTCTGCCCTTGGGTAGCCATACCTCAGCTCCATTCCTTTCAGTGCCTCTGCAGATCCTCACAGCACCTCCATCAGACCAAAAAGCCTGCCTGCAAGTCCAGCCAAAGCTCCAGGTGCCCACGAGTTCATGCTGTACCTGTGGTGGGACCATACATGCTATACTTGCCAGACCAAGGCAGGACAATGCAAACTAGGCTGTAGGAACTCTCTCTGAGAAGTGGAAAACCTTCCTCCCCAGAAACATATGGGGTGGTGATGTAAGGAATCCATGGAAAAAGGGGAGGATGATAAATAGCAACTGGCCTTATGTTAATCCCAACTGAATCAAGGCAAGAAAATAACACCAGAGACAGTGGTTTATTAAAGCTCCTAAGATACAAGAAATATGTTTGGGTTGCAACTGGAAACCAAGAAACACTTCCCCTCGAGGAGGAAGAGACTGACCTAGTAATCTTTTAAATGGCCTTTTTCATATTCCTGGGAGACTAAACTTGTACTTGCCATACCATGCAAGGCATCTGGTTCTTCTTTTCCCTTTCCTCTTGGAGACAGCATCTCCCTGCCAAAACAATAAGCAATTTCCCCTATTCCTTTTCCCTCACCGAGCTGCTGGGCTTAGACCATTCTCAGGATGTGTCCCTGCCAGCTGCTGAAGAGTGATGAAGCTGTATTGTTTTTCAGCTGAGGGAAGAGCAAAAGACTGCAACTTCACCACTGCTGGGCTGCTGACATTAATCAAACTATCACTTTTCTCTCATTTGCGTGGACACAGTGACACCACCACACCAGGGGGAATACGGGGACCAGCAGGTATGAAAAATTCAGCTAAGCCTTGCCTAGGTTCAGAGCTTCCCTTTTCCAGATAAAACCCACTGCTGAAAATAACCTTCCCTTCCAAGGGATGGCCCCATTTGAGTACTTGGTGTGCCCATGGTACGTGACAAGGGGATTATTTATTGCTGGTGTGCTGAGGATAGGATTTTATGGAGAGAGGGAGGGCAGCAAAGACCATCCCTGGCAAAGCCGTGACTTTTTAACACCTGTTACTGAGGTAACCATTGCACACACGTACACTAAAATGTCTGGAGTCATCAAGGTCTTCTGTAACACTTCCAAGCAATGTCCTTCCCCAGCCTGCAAACTTAGTGGCTGCTAGCAACACGCTCGCCTTGGACCCTGGTTGTACATTTACTCTGCTTGCAGTTTGTTCTTTCTTGAAAACAAAACTCCCCCCATGCTCAAAGGAAGCCAGCAGTACTGTGAGATTTCCCTCACTTGTCCTTCAAGAATCAAAGCCATAGGGAAAAATCAGAAGGAGGTTGCAAGTCAATAGGCAAACTGGAGGCTGCCAAGTTGCTGACCTACCTGTCCTATCAATGCATTTAGGAACATTGGTGGGAAGTGACCATCTGGGTCACACCATCTAGTTCCTTGCAAGCAACTGTATAAAAGCCTGTCTTGCCAAGCAGGGTTTGTAGAACATTTTTTCCCATGCCTCAATGTGTGCTTAGACCTCAAAGCATTTCCTGACCTTCCTTAGATCACTTCCTGACCCAGCTTAGATCGATAGGGGAAGAGATCAAAAGCCACAAACTCTGCTGTGCTGCAAAGGAACAACAGGTGAGCTCACAGACCTTGTTGATGTCCCAATAGCTCAACAGTAAAGGATGCTTGTAAGATGAAAATTAGGGAGAAGTCGGAACAGGAGGAATCCTGGGAAACCCACTTTCAGGTTGCTCACACTTTTGGAAAGTTTGTCTGAAGTGTGGGGAAGCTCAAACTGTGCATGCAATGTACAGATGAGAAAGGGCTTGAGATCAGGTAGTGAGTAGCAAGTGTCACCATCCAAGGTTTCCCCACACCCTCTGCTTGTCCTGCTCTGGACTACAGGAATACAATTCAGCTCATCTATCTTAAGAGGTCTACAGACCTTACTATCTTTTTTAACCTGGGATAACAATGGAAAGAAATGGGCACAACATGTTCTTCTGGTCTTGAAAGGGTGTCTGAGCAACCTTGTGGATTTAGACTCCTGTATTGTTAGCACTATCAGAATCTAAAGTTACACCATGCTTTCCAAGTGAAAAGCATTGGCTCAAGTTTGTTTGAGACTTGGTCTTGGCTTGACAGAAAGATCTGTAAACCTTCAAAAACCTTTAGGTTTGACTCATTTGTTTCATGTAGTTTGTTTCTTGAAGTACAAGAAATTCACTGTGGCATTCATGGGAATGCCAGCACAATGGTTGCAAGTGTGCATCTTGAACACCTGGGCCGCTGTGGAAGCAGCATTGCATAGCCCCTTTGTCTGTGACTCCCATTCCTAGGGAGAGCCTGGATATGGGTTTCTGGTTTTTACTGGTATCTCTTTTTTCTTGAAAGCTTAAAGCGCATATTTCCATGGGAAAGAAGCCTTCCTGCTTTGATCTGAGGCTGGCTCAACATTTTTTGAGTGATGATGACCTGTACACAAACCCGCAGCTTCCTGAGCTAGAGAAGAGGGAGGGACTGGGAGAAACAGGTTTAGACTGACCACAATCCTCTTCAAGGAATCAAAGAGCAATCTGGAAACTGAGGATGATGCAGCTGAACACATGACTCGGATTCCATGTCTACAGAGAGCTTTGCCTAAGGGAGACTAAGGCACATTTGTACTCTTGGAGGGAGTTCTGGATCCTGCCATCAAAGGACAACTCAAAGTATCTCCTGGTTTAAAGTCAATGTCAGGGCAGAGGAATTAATTGTTCCCTGGGTGTAAATTTAACTAGCATGTCCTTGACCATGAGATTTTGTTTTTGAGGGCCTGCAGAAGGGCATCCTGCAAAGGTTTCAGATGCTCTTGGCTTGTTCCAAGATTGCTGGGGTCTTTGCCTGCTGGGATAAACAAGCCAGAGTAATGTATGCTCAGTATGTACACCATGGCTGAAGTTTCTATTTCAGTGGTCTGATAAAATCCTGCCCTATTCAGCTGCACATTAACATTAACAGTGTTACCACGTTTTAAATAGCATTCTCCATATGGGGATGTGTAGGAACTCCAAGTTTCTGAGCACCTCCAAACATTTCTGAATTTTTTAACGCATGTACACTTCAGAATTGAAGTGGCTCAGCGTGATCAAATCTAGACAAGCTGAACCAATTAGACATTCAGTTCAACACAAATCTTCTATGCAAAAGCCAGCCACAAAGATGGTTCTGCAAATACCTCACTGGACAGGAGCTAAAAGCAATGAAGATCAGTTTGCAGATTTTGTTCTGGCTTGTTCACCTTGCCTGCCACATGGTGCAAAGATCAAAGACTTTTACCACATCTCAGTCACACCTGGAAGTAGGCTTAAAAGGAGATGAATCTTTGTTCTGTGAAGCCTGAAAACCAGAAGGCTGTTTGATTGGGGTTTTACACATGCAACCTTCTGCCAACATCCAGAATGAGGCAGGTGGATTCTTTGGTCCACTTGTAGATGTGGTGAGGGACATTGTGACTTCATGCCTTCCAGGGATGCCAGAGGGCGTGCCTGAGATATTGCCTTAATTTCCTCAAATGGCTTTGGCAGACATGGGTCCATTGACTTAAAATAAGAAGCCTCCAAATAAATGAGGCAGCACACCATTCCTAAAGAGCTGCATTTTACATGGTGGGCAGCCCAAATGTGTCAAAGAATCAGCAGCTAAATGGCAAAAAGAAATGTAGGTTAGACCATTTGATTTAGAGGAGACCAGAGGCACATTCTGGGCTTAGATGCATTTGTATACACATGGGAAGATTCTATATTGCAGTTAAAATAGGTATTGCTGCTCTGTCAAAAGATTATCACATTTGCTCTGGAGAAGTGAGGCTGCATGCTGTAATGGGCTTGGGAGGTTAATTCCATGGCTTGCAGATGAGGAACTATTGACACAAAGCTAGAATTGGTACCTCTTTTAGAAAATTGCCACTGTGAGAAGACTCATTAGAGATAATATTCTCATTTCCTTTCTGGCAGCAAGTCTGCCAACTAAAATAAACAGTAGGATGCTTTTCACTGATAGGAAAAGACATATTCCTGTGTTGCATTCTAAAGGGATAAAATCTATTCATTTTTCCAAGTGGCACAGGTCATTCATCTGCATTGTGGCTTTGGCATATGCAAGGTTTTATTTAGTGTTTTTTTTCACAGCACAATCTTAGGTCTTGGTGGAAATCTTCCAGGGCATGGGGTGAAGGTTTTGTTTAGTTTTGAGCCATGCTTTGCAAGTTTCCAGCCTAGTTATTACCCCTGGAATCCCTTAATCTGACCAAAGGGTTGGCTCATAAAGGCTAAGTCAGCCTGAGGTGAGAATCACATGAATCTGTCCCAGGCTTGAGAAGAAACTTTCTGGATCTTAGGAGAGCAACATTACCTTGGGTCAAGCCAGGCTAAAGGCCTGTAAGTGTTTCTGGCTGAGACAAAGTGCAATGCAAGGGATGCATGCCAAATCCCAGTGCCCATTGCCTGTGTTTTGTACTGCTTTGGAGACTGCAGGTCATCTTAAAATGAGGATGTTTACTCCTCAAGGGTGTAACTCAGATTTGCCTATGGGATTTTGGAAAGACTTAGAGGACTAAAGCTTCTCCCTTGGGTAGCAACCCCTTCTGCCTGTCTTGGGACCAGGACAACTCTTTTCTTGTCCCAGTTAGAAAAACTCTTTGCCATAAGGGGAGAGATGTTTTTGTTGCTTTCCTTGTGCTGCAGTGCCCTGAGAGCAGATGTAATGAGATAACATTGTGTTCACATTTTGAAAAATGCCCTTAATTCCTAGTGCTGCAAATCTGTGGCAACTTACCAGTGAGTGCATGCTCTTTGGAAAGGAACAACAGTGCTGACCCTGGCTTGGGACCATGAACCCAGCTCCTGGTACTGCCCATTGAAAGCTGGGAGCAGCAAGTGCTTCTTATGCTACCTGTACAGGGAGGACACAGATCTCCAGGGACCCACCATACACTCTGATCCGAATCATGCATGCTTGGTTGGCACTGCTGAAGTCTTCCAGGATGGCCACGAGTGGTCACCTGTTGAATACCACCTCTTTCTTTCTTGGGAAGGGCTTCAGTAGGTGGCTGTGAGTGAGTGCTGCTGATCCAACCACATTGTTGTTTTGTGCTTAGTACGGCTCACTTAATCCAGGTGTTTATGGGCATGAATATCACATGAGAGAGCCCAGAGATTCCTTTGGTTGAAGGTCACAGGCAAGATCTCCTCTTTTAAGGTCAGTGAGTTTAGCTATGCTAAGAGTGGGGCTTCTCTTTTCTCTGAAGAAGGGCAGAAGTTACAGTGAGATGATTTTTGAAGCAAGGCAGCCCCTGATTGCCATTGTCTCTTGCTCACATTGAGCAAAGGAGACAGTATGTCCAGCTAAAGCAACCAGACAAAAATATTTCCAATTTAAAAGCACCTCTGCTTGGAAATGCTCAGTTTCTTACTGAAATCAAAGCAGGAAAAAGATAAGGATTTGAGGAAGTGAGAATTTTGGAAACTCACCCAGCATAAACACGTGCAGTTGCAAGTGGAGACCAGTGGCTCACTGTCAAACCCCCTCTCCCAGTATAAAGCCAAGGACATGTCACCATCCACTGCAGGCATGTGCCATGTGGCTCTGGAGTCCCTGTGCAGGCTGGATGCTGCCTTTTTGCTGGAGCAAGACCAGAGTTCTAAGCCCTGATACTCTGCCAGATTTTCTGCCTGCCCTGTGCAATGGTGAACCTTTCAAGGTATTGGGGGGAAGAAGTTTGGCCCAGATAGGGGCAAAATTCTTTAGGATTTGGCTTACTTGAGAGAGAAAAAAATTCCTTTAAATCGTGTTCCTACCTAGAATCCTTGTGCTTGTTTAAAGAACGTATTTGAAACAAATGAGGGCTCCTGCTTTGCTTCAACTAGCTGACACATCTCATCCTCTCCAGGGAAATTTGCTGGCCCTCCTACAGTGAGTGAGGCTGTGGCCTCCTTCCCAGCCATACTTTTAACTGGGGCCACGATTAGCTGGAAGCCTTTATGAGGATTCCCATGAAGAATAAATCAACACAACAGAATCAGACTTAAAATTAATTGCTTTTCCATCTGTTGAAAGTTTAAAAAACACAACAACAACAAAACAGCATCCCTTTTCATTAATCAGTCTGTTTTCTATCTGCTTTTGACCTCACCTGGCTTATTTAAAAATAAAATACAGGCAAGTGTTTTGATTAACTATTGTTGAGAAATTATTAATTCAAGGAAATGTTTGCAGTGGAAGGAAATTTAAGTCAAGGAAGATTTAATCTTGGAATAATGCTGGGAGCAGTGGGACCATCTGCAGGAGTGGTGGTGGTGAGGTCTGCAGAACCCTCCCTTTGCTCTGAAATGAGCTTTACCCTGATCCAGCATAGCCTGGGAGATGGCAGAAGGGGAAGGAGTTGTCTATGAACCACCCAGTTATCCCTGCTTGCCATCAAGCCAGGAATCCCATAGAAAAAGATCCATTTCTAGATAATTTTAGGTTGTTGCCCTGGTCAAAAGAAGAATAAAGAGATAAAAGTGAGACTGCCTTACTGCTCCACAGCTTTGTACAGAGTAGAAGGGTTTTGACATGAGCTGTGTTTTCCCAGTAGGTATCTGAAAGCTGCTAGTTCCTCAGATTTGCTCTGATAATGTCTGATGTATGGTGCTAATAGATCAGATCAAACACTTCAGTGCAAGGCAGGATTGGAATCTGGGGTTTTGATCCATTTGATCAGTATTAAAATGGCAGAGGTAGTTAGGGTAACTTGAGCCCAAGTCAGATGCCACCACCAATAATTAAGGATATTCAGATCCACACAATGGGACTGTCTTCAAAGGTTGTTTCCATTCCCAGAGATAGATTGCTCCACCACAATTGCCTGGAACAATTTGAAGTCTTGCATTTGGAAAACTTCTGCAAGGTGTTTGTGAGTTTAAATGCTACAATGCCAACAGAAATCAAAAGAGAAAAGCAAACAGGCAAGTGAGGCAGAGAAGAAGCTGATGTGACAGCAAAGACTGAGTGGATTTTAATCTACCTAGACAGTCTTGACATCCCTGTCTGCCCAAAGGATGTGGTTACTAATGTGTTGGGTGGCACACTGCAGCAGGTCCTGAACTTGGGCTCTTGTCCAGGGAAGCAGCACGTGTCCCGGAACATGAATCATGCCTCTGTAGGGCCAAACAGCTCAGAAGGGTGAAGCACGGTAGGAAAATGAGGGGTGGGAGTGGCATAGAGGGACAGAGTGCTCCAGGGTGGAGGAAGGTGAGGAGCAGTGCTGTGCTAGGGTGACCATTAGGGGCTGAGCCTAGTTTAGCTTCATCACACCGACTGCTGGAGTTGAGCAGGACTTGCTGCTGGTCTTGTTGCCTTCGTTTTCTAGATAATCCTACAAGACCTATATGGGGCAAGTTAGGATTTTAACAAGGTAAAGAGAAGCATCTGCAGGGGCCAGGAAAAACACAGGTCTACAGGACTGTGGATGCAGCTTCTGGTGGTGGCTCTCCCTGCTCTTCCATCACTGGCCCTCTTTATCAACATGCTCTGTGCCAAAAGCAGGAGGAAGCAAAAACACATGTACCCTCTGTCTCCCTTGGAAACATCTCAGCTCCTGAGCACAGCACTGGAGATGTTTAGGCTGAATTGAGACATAGGTACTCTCCATTCAAAGGCTCCCAAAAAACCCAAATGCCATTGGCCCATTTTATTTGCTCAGCTTCCCTTGTTTCCCCCCTCTCCTGACTCTAATTAGTGCTGAACTCAGACATGCAAAGACACTCCAAGCAAATTCTTGTGCAATCCAACGGTTCTCTACCTGGGCTGATTGCTCAAGTTGCCTTATTAGCATCGCACCTGCTTTCAGCGTGGATGCTGCCAAATTAGATGGAAAAACATGCAAATGCTTTGTAGCTTTCTGGCAAATTAGTATGCTTCCTGCATAAAAGTGAAGATTACTTGGAAGGAGAGAAGCACTAACATCATTTGGCTAATTATTGAAGTGAGCAAATGAAGAGACGGGATGAAAAAAATAAAGCATAAATACAAATGCAGTCTTGTAGTAGTTACTATAAAGATGGCACAACGAGCAGCTCTTCTGTGTGGACACTGCTATCAGTGAGGAGGCTGTTTATATCCCAGCTGGATAATGAGGTCATTTTAGTTTTCTGCTTCAGTAGGCAAAAGGGGGGCTCCTGGTGGAAAGGGAGATGTGAGACTGCAGTGTTACACACAAAAATGATGTTAAAAGAAATACAGCAGCATCAGGAATGCTAATAGTGGGGCATGCCACATTTGCACTTGCCTGAGTGACCACAAACTTTGTCCTTTGAGTGTGTATCCTAAACATTCAAAGATAGGCAAAAGTCATACTTGTAGAAATAGGTCTGTTTCAATGAGTGTACGTGGAAGGAGGCTTTCACACTGCTTGCCTTCAGAGTGTTTGGCTTTGCAGTCTAAACAGCTTTTTTCCATCCTTATTTGATTAAAAATTCCCAAGGTTTCTGTTGCTATTTTTCCCTTTAAGGTAAAATTACAGTTGGTTAGAAGGAGCACTAGGGCTAGGGGAAATTCACAGCAACTTTTGAGCAGTTTCTGTCTTGGTGAAACTCAATGAGGCCACAGCCACTGGCACCTTCCATCCTTCATTCCCAAGCAAATGACACATCCAGCCCTGTTGACTTCCAGAGTGTCCCATCTCCCTGGGACCAGCAACCTTCAGCTCTCCTGTCTCCAGGGGACATTCTGCTGTCCCCGGTGGTGTTGTGTGCCCTCTAAAATGCATGGAACCATCTTCCCCACATACGGCATCTTCAAAGGAGGCTTCCATCTGAAAGCTTTGACACCCTTCTTCTCAGAAAGCCACAGCTATATGATTGCCACCTTCAAACCATATGATTTCTTTAAATAAATGCAGACATTCTGGAGTGAGCATTGGAGAATCCAAGCAGTTTCCCTTGTTATTTTTGGGGGGCTTCCCAGCAAGCTTTGCTGCCCTACCCACAGCTCTTGCTGCACTGTTCCTGATGCGACCACCAGAAATGGGAAAGTGAGCATGCAAGAATCAACCAGTGTCATTTCTCCAGCTTACTCAGGCCATGAGAAATACATGTATCTGCCCTAGGTCCAGACATAGAGACCTTCTCCCTTCAAGATTAACTTCGTCCTATTTGGAAGTGGAGTGTATGGGCCAAAAGAGGTGCCCCAATATGCTTACTTAGAAATGATTACTGCTCTTCTGCCTTTGTTCGGGGTGAAGCAGTCTGACCTTTATCACTGAGTAATATTACAGTCAGCTGTCTGAAAAGGCTCCCCTTTCTTTGGGATGCCCTGATTTTTCCTGCCTATTTGTCAGAGCCTTAAAAGCTTGTTTTCAGTTGTGTTTGCTGGCAAAGTGCAATTAGCACTTTGAGCACATTTGATCAGGTGCTAATTTAACTCGGAGGACAATTTGCCTTCCTAAATATGTGCTAATAGTTCCCTTCAAAAAAAAAGGTGGAATAGAGAGAGAGCACCAGACAAATTATTTTTAACTGAATCAAAGTGATGACATTCATTTTCCTACTCATCCCTGACTGAGTCATGCAAATCTTCCTGAACAGGAGGAGGTGCAGTAAGGACAGCAACAAGCAGCTTGGAGATAGCAGTGCTCTACGAGCACCCAGGGATCTGCACCATCCGGCAGAGCCCTACACCCCATGGCTGACACCCCATGGCTTGGTCATGGCCCAGGCTCATGGGGCAGGTATCACACCTCATCACTTAACCCAAAATACCAAGATCTCCAAGACACATTTATATCTGTTCTTTCTAACTGTGGGCATTCAACAGACATGAAAACTGTTGGACTGGGGCAATTGAGGACTCATTAGTAAGTCTTTGGTCTGGGCAAGTAGGGCAAAATATCTCTTGGAGATATTGGAGCACTGACAGAGGAGTGCTATAATCTCTATTGTAGCCTCATCCTTTTCTCAAATAACATTTTAAATTTTTCCATCCTAAAAACTTTGGTCAAGGTGCAGCAATGAGCTGTTGAGACTTTGGTATGAAACATCTAGTGCATGGAGGAGGCAGTTTCTCACAGATCTGCTGTATTTGGGAAAACAAAACCAGGTTTCAAAAAAAGGGTTCTTGTAAGGAGTCTCCCCCAAATTTGAGGTGTGTGAACATCACTGGTCACTTTCATAAGCTTTTGACACTGTTGTAACTTTGCCTGGCACAGCAGAACTCCTGTATTTTTAGAAACTTCA